>JAKCPI010002743.1:0-18214 GCA_023213315.1 Euborellia annulipes
AGAAATATTTTTTATTTAAAATTTAGTAAAAATATATGAAAATAACTAGAATTAGATTTAATTTGTTTATTTTGAAATAAATTTACGGAAAGATTAAATTAACATTCAAGTAAAAACATATTTTTGAAAGCGATGTTTTGCTTGGAGCGCCTTGCTGCGGAGAAAATAAGAAGCAATATGCATTGGAAAAAACTTCCTGGCTGCATGCCTCATGTGAAGGCTTAGAAAACTAGCAACGGAAAAACGCTCCGTGTGAATTCACCGTAAAGCCATCTCTTGGCAAAAACAAAAGCTTTGCCTCCTGAGCCCCTTTAATAGGTTCCAATTAATCTGTAATTTTTGAACCTATAGTTTTCATTTAAGTTATATAAACTCAGCTTTGTTAAATGATTTGTTATTTTTGAGTGATTGATATAAAGAAAAAAAAAAAATTCTAACACAAAAATCTTGTCGCTTACTCACACCATATTTTATTTTTATAATTTTATAAAAAAAAAAAAATGCATATTTATTCCGGGAAATAAATTTTATTTTTATTTTTTTTTGTCTACCGGTAAGATGTCTTTTGAATATAAATAAATTGCTCTGTCTCTTTTTTTTCATTTCTTTCTTTTTTTTTAATAAAAAGTCCAAACGTAATTTGTTTAAAAAAAAAAAAAAAAGGAGCAATTTTGATGTTTCATATATTTGTCAAAGACGATTATACATTCGCGCTAGCTAGCTAGCATCTTGACGGATGCCCTCCGGGACAAACCAATAAGGCAACAACAACAACAACAACAACAACAACGGAGCTAATAAAATAGCGCCGTAAATTTTTCACTTTAGAGTGGGTGGGATTGTCCAAGCTGACACCGGCAAATAACTTATTCAAACAACAAAAGAGAAATAAACGAATGGGTCACCCAAATGGGGAATGCAAATTTTATTTCTCTTTTAAATAATAAATTCGGGTTCATCAACATCCTTGATTTGCTTACACCTTCGTGGACATTATGGGGTTCAGGAGCGACGTCTAAACGTACTTTAAAAAAAACTAGACTATTATAAGGAATTTTTCAATGCGGTTTTTTTTTAAATGAATTAAATTCATAAGATATTATTGGGACATCGAGCTATAATTTGTTTAATGACTTATTAAAAAATTATCGTAATTAATTTTTTTGTTATCAAGCAAATACAAAAAAACAATCTGTCCCAATAATCTTTAATTTTTTTTTAATTTAAAAATGAATTTATTGTTATTATTGAATCACATATTAATTCAGAAATTTTTTAGATAAGCTTAGATGATTTATTTAAAAAATCATCGGTCAAATTAGTTCAGCATTCTTGCATTAGATGGCAGGCTAGTCTAACAGCCGATCCCCTTATTAGTTCTTATATTTATATATTTTTATGCTTTTATAAAAGATATATAATTATATAATAACATTTATAAAGTATTTATTGTTAAAAGACTGTCAGTGAAAAATCAACCAAATGCATTAAATATTATTAGCTACCATTCTGACATCTCTTGGCAAATTTTTGAATTACTTGATTTTTGAGCATACTTTTTATGACACACAACGCCATCTTATCGGGAAAAACATGCGTAACACCTTCGGTCCTGCCCCGCCTTAAGGCTCTTATAAAGATTAAGAGCTAAGGTTCACTATCACATACGTATAAAATAATAAGCAGATCTGTAGAATACGTTAAAAATAAAATCAAAATTTTTTTCACGAAGGCTTTTAAAAATATTTTAACAAGATGAAAATGTCAGTCGGCCATATTTGGAAAAGAAATCACGTGACTCAGATCAGTGCCGCAACGTCGCATAACATAAAACGCGTTTCACGCTTTCACTTACATTTCTTTTACTTCTCTCTTATCCCTATATATGTTAATATATATAGAGAGAAAGTATTGCGATCATGTCAAAAAATTCGATGTCGAGATTTTGATGGATATACACGTTTTGAGGTCCCCTGAATCAAAAAATGGTTTTCGCGACATAGTCTGTCTCTGTTCAATTTTAAGCATGAAGGAATTGAGCTATGAGGCTGAAATTTTATATTTAAGTTAGACCATCACCCTAGGGCGTGAAAATAAGCTTTTAATCAAAATCGGCCAAAGAGTACTAGTACTTTACTGATGTACTTTTTCAGTTTTGTTCCATTTTCTCAAAATTCGCTCCAACGATTTTGTTTAAAATTCAAAAAATCAATTATTTTTTAGATGCTCTTTAAAATGTATATTCTCATTTTGCCATTGAAATCTTCTGAAGACTACTTTACTCTTGTATTTCATAGGAAGGATAGGAGAAATGGTTGCCATGGTAATAAAATGTAAATATTTTCCATTTCGACACCAAAAATCTGGTGTGACAAGCACAGAACACAACTTTCGATTACCGAACGTAAGAGAAAGTTGTATGCGGTGCGAGCAGTCACACCAGATTTTTTCCCATCAATTGACGATATTTTTTCTCGCAAATTGCCCATTGTGACTAAACTGAATTGCATTACTGATTGTAATAAAATAAATAAAATACAACAGCAAGATGAACTGTTAAATGCGATGTTGCCAGATACTCAAATCAAAAGTCATTTATTTATTATTTTTGGAAATTATGTCTACAATATTAAAATGTTATATAAATTATTCCAAATCTTCTGTACGAAATAGAGAAGTGTACGGGAAATAATATTGAATTTTCCTCTATTTTAAGATTGTTTTATTTTTAACCCGCAAATATCCAGGAGATTTTATCTTTAAGACCCGGAATGAGTGAGTGTTAATTTCTTAATGAGCGCGCCGTCACAAGATAAATTTATCTCTCACCCCAAATGAGAGGGTGAATGTATTGTAATTCCGCTAAATCCCGAAATATAACTATCAACAAAATAATTAAGGTAGTATTGAAATTAATAGAGCATAAAAAATAATTTTCCAAAAAAAGTCGTTCAAATTGATGATCCTACCCCGGCAGAAGGTTTTTTTTTATCTTTATTTGATTATCTCAAAAATCATTCACTTTTCGAAATAACGTCAAAAAATAAAAACTTTTTGAAATTGTCCAATTTATTATAATACTAGCTGCGCTACTCCCCTGGACTCATCTCAGGTGGCTTGGGCCCGCCTGCGGCGACCTTTTCTTCTTCTTTTTTTTAAACATTCACACTTTTTTCTCATTTACACTCCGAGCCAGCTGGCTGGGGGTCCAGGGGGCGACGCGGCTAGTCAATATTAATCAGACTGCCGACTGTACCATCTGTAAACTAAATACCAAGGAAACTCTATTCTACCTGCTCGGAAAGTGCCCTAATTACTCATTACTTTTTATTTTCCTCTGATCTCACTTGGGACTGAAAATTTCACTGAAGCCTTTACCGACAAATTAAGAAGAATTGATACGTCCAGCCACAAAGGTAGAGCCTATTACCTCACAAAAGAATTGATGAAAAAGACAGTAAGTACATCTAAGCATCGGAGCTCCTGAAGATCAGAGCATTTGTTCTAAATGAGTAGGCCCTCGTGTGTGAAGTTAAGCAATCACATCGAAGTGAGAAAACTAAGTAAAAAAAAATCTGGTGTGATTCGTCGCACAGTACACAAGGGTAAGAGAAAGTTGTGTTCTGAGCTTGCACACCAGATTTTTTGTTTCGGCATATGTTCAGTTTCTGCCGATATATTAGAATTTTTTACTTTCTCTTACCTATGTATATATGTAATATATATATAGAGAGAAAGTATTGGATTCATGTCAAAAATTCGATGTCGAGATTTTGATGGATATATACGTTTTGAGGTCCCCTGAATCCAAAAAAAGTGGTTTTCGCGACATGATCTGTCTGTCTGTCTGTCTGTCTGTGTGTGTTCAATTTTAAGCATGAAGGAATTGAGCTATGAGGCTGAAATTTTATATTTAAGTTAAACACCCCCCGGGACCGGAAAAATAAGCTTTTAATCAAAATCGGACAAAGATTACTAGTACTTTACTGATGTACTTTTTCAGTTTTTTTCGATTTTCTCAAAATTTGCTGCAACGATTTTTTGTAAAATTCAAAAATCAATTATTTTTTAGATGCTCTTTAAAATGTATATTCTCATTTTGCAATTGAAATCTTCTGAAGAACACTTTACTCTTGTATTTCATAGAAAAGATAGGAGAAATGCTTGCCATGGTAACAAAATATAAATATTCTCCCATACTTATAAATTTTACATCTGAATTCCATATGTTCCGTACTGTCGGGAACTAAATATATGTCGACACGAAAACTCTGGTGTGACAAGCACAGTACACAACTTTCGATTACCGAAGGTAAGAGAAAGTTGTGTGCTGTGCGACAGTCACACCAGATTTTTTTTATAAATAATATACATAAATCAAGGAAAATTAACTTTTAGAATTTAATATATTTCCTTTCATTTTTTTTTTTTTTTTTTATTATTATTTTCATCTCTATTCTGCCTAACCCTTATGAATTTTTAACTTATTTTGCAAAGTATAACTAAAAGGATTTTACATATATTTTGTAAAAGAAGATTTCCATAATGTTTAATCCAATATTCAAGAGTAGAAAGAAGACAAAGAAAGATAGAAAGGGTGGGGGAAGGACGGGGGAGATGAAACAGAGATAAAGAAGTCACCCCACTCCCTCCCTCCCCTCCCGCCCTCCAATTCTTCTCGTCTTTCAATCTCAAATATCTCCCTTGAAATTAAACATTTAAGATGGTATCATCAAAATAATGGTCGTGTGAATTTGTGATTCAAAAATCTGGTGTGACTGATGCATTTTCTCTTTCTTTCGGTAATCGAAAAGTTGTGTTTTGTGCTTGTCCCACCAGATTTTTTGTGTCGAGATATATTAAAATTCAAGATGTAAAATTTATAAGTATGGGAAAATATTTATATTTTGTTACCATGGCAACCATTTCTCCTATCTTCTCTATGAAGTACAAGAGTAAAGTGGTCTTCAGAAGATATCAATGGCAAAATGAGAATATACATTTTAAAGAGCATCTAAAAAATATTTGATTTTTGAATTTTAATCAAAATCGTTAGAGCGAATTTTGAGAAAAACAAAAAAAACTGAAAAAGTGCATCAGTAAAGACCTAGTACTCTTTGGCCGGTTTTGTTCAAAAGTTTCGTGTCACGTCCCATGGGGGTGCCTAACTTAAATATAAAATTTCAACCTCCTAGCTCTTGCCGTTCTTGTTATTTTTTGAACACATACACATACACTTTGCGAATGTAACTTTGGCTATCTTTACTATAAGAGGTCAAGCCACCCAGAGGGCGTTGGCGTGATTCTTTCGTTCTCCTTTTTGGGATTCGTTCTTTCTTACTATTTAATTTTGAAATCCCCATTTTTTTCATCCAATCTTGGAGAGGAGAAGCGAGATTAAGGTCTTCTTCTTCTTTCTCTGTTTTATTCCTGGAGTGCGGGATCGGCGGAATGGGTAATTTGCGACCGGAAGAAATAGAACAGGCCGGCCTGTCGCACGGTCTGACGTCTGTTGAAAATAAAATGAAGGGACAGACATATAAGGACAGAAGGACTGCCAGTCCCAGCTCGGGTAGCTCGTGGTCGCTATCCACGTACCCACAAATGTGGGCAATGAAGCCAGATTAAGGTAAGAATTTTTTTTTTTAAACAACTTGCAGGGGTCCTGACTTAATTGTTTCGGTCCTTCGGTATGCAGTTCGGTTTCCTTCGATTAAAAAAACATTTAAAACAACTGGGGAATTCTCGGCTTCGGTTCGTCTTTCTTCGGTCAGAAACCATTTAGTTCGAAGCGATTCGGTAGCTCCAAACTGAATGGTTTTTGACCGAAGAAAGACGAACTTAAACTACACTAGTGACAAAACAAATAGCGCGCGCAAATGAAAAGAACGAAAGAATCATGAACGTAGAGCTAATGTCAAAAGAGTGAACTAGTGAAGTGTAAGCCGGCGCCCTCTGGGTGGCTTGGCCTCTTATAGTAAAGATTAACAGTCCCTTTTGAGAATCATGAACTCTTAAAAGGTCTATTTCCATTTAGAAATAATTTTTCGAGCAACAAATAAATTTATTTTTTCAATTTCTTCGGCCCGTCGAGAAACAATATGTGTCCCCCCCAGATAGTAAATTTCTAATATTAAGCGAATTCCGAAATCAGCCAATAAACGGCAATAAGAGTAGAGAAGAAATAAGAATTCCAAATCAAATGGACCAATTTCTTTTCTTAATATAAACAAAAAAAAAAAAAAAGAAATTCAATGAAATTGGAAAAAAAAATTGACTTTGATTAAAAGAACAAAAGCACAAATTCAATATCTCTGTTTATTTTTTTTTTTTTCACTATCTTTTAGAGAAAATTTAAAACCTAGCGCTAAAAAAAAAAAAAAAATTTTTATTAAAAGATTTCGTTATTTTCTTTAGAATATTTGCTGCTGGTGCTATTTTGGGGATTTTTTTTTTATTAAAAAATGAACTGCTCAAATAAATAATTGAAGATTTCATTGTTAAAGGCGGCTACAAACGTAACTGCAAATTTGACAAGTGATGCAAGCAAACTGTAATTTCGAACAAGCATTTTAATTGTGCAAGCCCGCTTGATGCTTGATTGATCATTGCACAAGCATATTTGCGCAAGGCAAAATTCTCCGCAATTTTATAGACGTCTTGACATTTGATATTTATTTAATATATCGCAACGATCCCAAGGAAATATTGTTTTTTTTTATTTATTTATTTATTTTTATTTATTCTTATAAATTTATTTATTTTTTTTAAATCCAAATTCGCAAAAAAAAAGAGGACCCAAACGTCCAACAGCCTTCACTATGGTTCTGACGAAGGTCGGCCAGATGCGACCGAAACGTCAAATTCATCGCCGAAGCCACCAGTATTCATCAAAATTTTAATTCCTTTTATTTTATTTTATTTTTTTTTTTTTAATATTTTTCAAATGATTTTTTTTAATAAATTATAATTTTTTTTTTTTTTTTTTTTTTTTTTTTTTATTTGCGAGCAGATACTCTCCCAGGGAACCCCCTGATTACGTCCCCATCCCTTTTTATTCTCCTAAAAAGAGGAGATCTTCAAAAACGTTGCGATAAATTAATTTAATTTAAAATTTCAATTTAAATATTAATATTTATTGTGTCACTATTTAAAGCACAGAGTATATATATAAACAGAGAGCGTACTCAATGTTAATTTCTGGTTTTTGTCCGCCATCAGGGTGGCACAATCAGAACGCAGGGAATTTGCGCAAAATTCAAACCAAATTTTAGCCGCTAAATTTAAAATTATGTATTTCGTGTAAATATATATATATATATATTATTGATTGATTTTTTTTTTTTTTTTTTTAATTATATATATTATTTTTTTGTTAATAAGTAATTTTTAATATAGAAAGAATCTGGGTATTTTTTATAACATAAACATCAGATATTTTGGAAAGATAAACTATTTATTTAAAAAAAATACAGATAAATACATTTTATACCTTTTGGGGTACAGAATACAAAAAAGAAATAAAAAAATTTATAATATGTAAAAATGAACAAAAATACACAAGAGATAAATAAATAAAGTTAAATTGTCATTTGTTATAGATTTGTGACGATCTGAAAAAGAATCAAAATTAGTAACGTAAGTTATTGGTAAATTAGGCGAGTTGTCCAGTTGATAGTTTTGTCGACGAATAACATCTGAATCCTCAGCAAAAGAAAAAACTTCTAAGGAATTTGATGTATCATTTAATGGATGATCTTTCTCCATTTCTATAATAAATTTTAAAGAATATTTGGTGTTCTCAAACTATTGTCAAAAATATTGACAATTGTTTGATTTTCACTAATATTTATCATAGTTTTATTAGAAAAATTACTTATCTTATTGGATGTTTCCATTTGTTGTGAAAGATCTCACAGGTGACTGTTATTTTTAGGAATACTGTGCCCAAATCGAATCATCTTTAGGTTATCAATTTCATTAGTTTGTCATAATTATTGCAATTTTTTGCTAAACATTTTCTTTTTCCTAAAAATATAAATGGAAATGTAGTTAATAAACATATAAATATAATTAAAAACATTTTTAAGTATATAATGAAATCCAATACTTATCTCTTGAATGACAATTTTAACGTATTTGACAATATTTGAATATTGTATTATATAGAAATCACATGATCATTTCATCGGTTGACTACCCTGCTCTCTAGCGGATTAAAGTGTCAAACTCTCACTGGGGTGGCATACGTGACGTCACACAATTTCAAATTCTCCCATTGGAGTGCACCCCCCCCCCTGATTTAAAGCTAGTGAGTATTTCGAATTTTGAGAAATTCGAAAAAAAAAATGAAAGAGTGCATCAGTAAAGTACTAAGACTCTATAAACCATATATGGTCGATTTTGTTCAAAAGCTTCGCGTAACGTCCCACGGGCGTGCCTAACTTAAATATAAAATTTCAACCTCCTAGCTCTTTTCGTTCTTGAGATATTTTATTCACAGACACACACACAGACCATGTCGCCAAAGCCACTTTTTTTTGGATTCAGGGGACTTCAAAACGTGTATATCCATCAAAATCTCGACATCGAATTTTTGACATGAATCCAATACTTTCTCTCTCTATATATATTAACATATATAGTATAGAGGAAAGAGAAAGTAAAAGAGGAAGAGAGCGCTATTTTTGCTGCTATTTAATTAATAACTTTTTTTTTTTATTTATTCAACTCTTTTGTACCCACACCTTTTAAAATCGGATATTTTCCATCATATTTTAATCAAAATTTTAATTAAATAAAATATAGAGAAGAGAGGGAGAGAGAGAGAGAGAGCGAATTTATTGAAATTAATATGTATTTTAAGATATGATCATGACTACTGTACATGATTGATTTTGAATGGAATTTTTTTTGTAATTTAATGATTCTTGTTACTTTCTATTACCTATATGATCATGTCAAAAATTCGATGTTGAGATTTTGATGGACAGTTTTTTCTATTTTATCAAAATACACTCTAAGTAAATATTTTAAGTAAAATTCATAAATCAAATATTATAAGCACTTCGATACTTCATCATTAACGTGTGGACGGTGAGTTGTTTTATTAAATAAAATTTCAAAGAAAATTTGTTTTATTTTTTTACTTTCTCTTACCTCAATATATGATAATATAAAAGGAGGGAAAGTATTGGATTCATGTCAAAAATTCGATGTCGAGATTTTGTTGGATATACACGTTTTGAGGTCCCCTGAAACAAAAAAAGTGGTTTTCGCGACATGGTCTGTCTGTCTATCTCTGTGTGTGTGTGTGTGTGTGTGTGTCTGTCTGTGAACAAAATATCTCAAGAACGAAAAGAGCTAGGAAGTTGAGATTTTATATTTAATTTAGACCCCCCCCCCCACCCCATGGGACGTGACACGAAGCTTTTGAACAAAATTAGCCAAGAGTACTCTCTAAAAACGAATTAGTAAAAAACTACTAATTCATAGTGAATAGTCACTTTTTTAAGATGTGTAAAGTAGACCACCCGTAAATAGTGGATATCCACTTTTTCAATTAGTAAAAATTATTAAAATGAAAAATTCACTGATTGAAAAAGTGAATTTTTTAAAAAATAATGACAAAAAAAAAAAAAAAAAAAGAAACGTTTAAGATATTATGAAATAAGTTGCGATGACACCGGGACCTAACTTGTGTTTACTGACTCAAGTTCTAGCCGAACCCACTTAAACTTGACTTATTCTTCCTTCTCTGTTATTTTGTATATAAGTATGTCGCTGATGTTAACAATGCTTTTTACTTGAATGTTACTATATTCCTTCCCAGCAATTTATTTCTAAATAAACTTAATAAAACTAATTATCGTTATATCAAGAAATATATTTACTAAAATTTAAGTAAAAATATTTCTTAATTGACTATTTAAAAAATAATATTTTATTAATTTAAAAAACTTTGGAATCTATTTGTTTTGACTTAACATATATTTCCTGCAATTTTTAACAAAAAATACAAGTTATCTCAATATTATTATTTATTTGTATTATTATTACTTAAATAAAGCCTTATATTGCCAAAAATGTCTTTATTAAGGAACCGATCAAACAGCTGGTCGGCCATGTTGGCTTCTCAGACAGCCGGAATTGAATGAACTACTTTTTGAATTAGTAAAAAATAACTAATCTAAAAGTAACCAATAAATTTACTAAATATATTAGTAGATTCTACTCAAAATGACTAAATTTGATGTAATTTTCTTACCTACTGTTTGAATAAGTAAAAATCTACTAATTCGTTTTAAGAGAGTACTAGTACTTTACTGAATCACTTTTTCAGTTTTTTTTTTTTTTTTTTTTTTTTTTCGATTTTCTCAAAATTCGCTTCAACGATTTTTTTTTTTAAATTCATAAATCAACTTTTTTTTAGATGCTCTTTAAAATGTATATTCTTATTTTGCCATTGAACTCTTCTGAAGCCCACTTTATTCGTGTACTTCATAGAGAAGATAGGAGAAATGGTTGCTATGGTAACAAAATATAAATATTTTCCCACACTTATAAATTTTACATCTTGAATTCTAATATATTGGAGGAAACCAAATATATGCCGTCACAAAAATATCTGGTGTGACAAGCACAGAACACAACTTTTGATCACCGAAGGTAAGATAAAGTTGTGTGCTGTGCATTAAGTCCCACCAGTTCATCATTCACTCCAATCATGTCTTCGTTGGCACAAGCAATGCATCAAAGTTTTTTTTTTTTTTTTTTTTCAAAAAATATATGCAGAAGGTGTACGGATAATACTTTTAACCTACTTTTCATATTCCCTTCGTCATCGTCGTCGTCGTCTAGTCTTGTTCAAAGTTACATTCTGGCTTGAAAAGGTAACTTTTAAGAAGAAGAAGACGAAGGGAGAAAAAAGAAAATTCAATAGCTATACACAAGAAAACGACGATCAATGAATACATGTCTTGTAAAATGTTCGAAAAGGAAATGTTTATTTAAAAAAAAATAAAAGCGTCTATCGAACACACGAACGATTTATTGCCATTAAACTTTTTCTCTATTGCCTGGATATTTCTTTATTTTTTTTATCCTTCTTCTTCTTCTTTCAATATGTTTTACCCATCCGACGTTCAGTCGTGCTTGGCATTACTTAACGTTTCATTTCGATGTCCAGACTCCTGAGTAAAAATGATTAAACACTGATCGAGGGATACACACGCCCGCACCAGGGCACACACAGTAGACATGTCGATCATTTTTAATCATTTTTACTCGGGCTTTAACTTCCTTAGGACCAATAAAATATCTTAAGGCGCTTCGTATGTTTTTGCCGATAAGATTAGTTAGGGGTTTTAAAAATTAAGCCAAAAAGTATTACGATAATTTGCCAACAGATGGCAGGTCTATATTTAATCTCATGTATTTGTTTGATTTTCGTTCATCTTTTAATAATGAATAGATTATAAGTATATCATCTATAACAGCATAAAAATATAGGCTTATATCTGATCTGATATTAGACTAGCCTGCCATCTTTTGCAAGTGTGCTCAACTATTTGGTCGTTAATTTTTAAATAAATACCTAAATTTTTTTTTTTAACTCAATCCCATTTTATTTAATTATTATAGGAATATAAAATGAAAAGTCAAACTTTATATGGATGAAGATGTCGAAAGATTAATAAAAAATCAGGTGTGACTACTCGCACAACATTCGGTAATCGAAAGTTGTGTTCTGTACTTGTCATACCAGATTTTTTTTGTGTCGAGATATATTTAGTTTCCACCGATATATGTAAAATTTATAAACATGGAAAAATATTTATATTCTGTTACCATGGCAACCATTTCTCCTATCCTTCCTATGAAGTACAAGAGTAAAGTGGTCTTTAGAAGATTTCAATGGCAAAATAAGAATATACATTTTAAAGAGCATCTAAAAAAATAATTGATTTTTGAATTTTAATCAAAATCGTTAAAGAAAATTTAGAGAAAATCGAAAAAAAAACTGAAAAAGTGCATCAGTAAAGTACTAGTACTCTTTGGCCGATTTTGTTCAAAAGCTTCGTGTCACGTCCCAGGGGGGGTACCTAACTTAAATATAAAATTTCAACCTCCTAGCTCTTTCCGTTATTGAGATATTTTGTTCACAGACACACAGACAGGCCATGGCCCTATTTCATAAAGCTGACAATGACAGGTGACAATTTGTCGAATTCCTGTTTCATAAAAGTCCGCTCTTGACTTAGTTGTCACGTAAAAAAATGACATTTTTGTAAAATTGTCATGACAATTTGTCACTTTTTGGTTTCATAAAATTTCTAGGCTGATAGGTGAATTTTGACAATTTGTCACGAATAATTTGTCACTTTTTGTTTTTGAAACGAGAATTGTCGGGACAATTTTTTTTTGGTTGACAATTGTAAAAAAAATTCTGACAGGCAGTAAAAGCTGTGTCGTATAGGCCTAACCTATTAACAAAATATATTCACATTTATTTACACATCGAATTGATTAAAAGGAAATAATATTAAAGTTATATCATATAAGGCTTATTTTAAAAAAATAATCTAATTTGCAACAATGCTTTGTTTATTTGGTAATTTAAAATTTAATTAAAATATTTATAAAGAAATAAAGAAAATAAGCCTGAATTAAATATGATGTCGATTATTTTTTTTCTATGAAAGGTAACTTTTTTCTGTTTTTTCTCTCTCCATTCTTTTTATTAGCCAAAAATAGATGTGACAAAGACAATTTGATTCATATTTATATAAAAATAACGAAAATATAGAAGAAATATGAAGGTGACATTAACCTATATATATATATTTTATTTATTCAAAAACTAGGCTTATATTTAAAACAAATATTAAAGCAACTTAAGGAACTTAAAGAATTCTTGGTTGGGGATTCGAATATAATTTAAAACAACTTGCAGTGGTCCCGAATTTGCCGGGGGCTACTGATCGGTTAAGATTCAGCCTGTTTAGAAAAAAAAAAATTTTTAAACAACTAGAGAACTTTCTCGGCTTCGGATCGGTCTAATTGGACATTAGTTAAAAAATAAAAATGAGCAGCCAAGGGCTGGATAGAAGGAAGTAAAAAGTGACAAATTTGTATTAACTGACAATTTTTTTATGAAACGTGTTGACAATCGTTGTAATTGAACTGCTTTTTAGCAGTTGACAATAAAATAATTATCATAGTGTAAGCTTGACAATTTATGTCAATTTTTGACAAATGTCGCATTGTCAGTCTTTATGAAATAGGGCCCATGTCGCGAAAACCACTTGGAATTTTTGACATGAAACCAATACATATATAGGTAAGAGAAAGTAAAAAATATTTTTTTCATTCATGGTGCCACTATGCCAGTACCACAAATAGCATTGAGTAAAGTAAACACAGGAATGCCCATCTTTCTCTTTCTCTACGGTCCAATGAATGAATTGTAATTAAAAAAAAAAAAAAGATTTCCACTTTTAACTTGTTAAATTATTTTTTTTATCTCATGCTTTTGATTTTTATTTATTTACTTTTTTTTTTTTTTATTTTATTGAAATGATTTATATGATAATTTCATTTCTGAAAAGAGAGAGATAATATCTATGATTTACTTTTCTATACGTATTGAAATAAATAACTTTCCCTTTAAATGTTTGCATTAAAAAAATATTATATATATATATATATCTCCCAGTTAATACATCAAAGAAAATTTAAATTAAATATTTCCCCACCAACTATAGAAGGGATTTACACACAAAAAAAAAAAAATAAAGGACTTTAAATTAAAATAAAAGGAAAGGAATTTATATCTCTCTTTGTAAACAACAACGCTTGTGTTAGTGATCAGTGACGTAATCAGGATTTGTTTAGGGGGGGTGTAAAAAAGATACTTTTATTAAACCGGGTTCTTATGGCTAATAATATTTGCTAACAAATTTTTTAAATGAAAAACAGGAAAAGTAGAAAGTAATTAAAAACTAGCGGCGCCGCCCGCCTGGACCCCCGCCAACTGGCTTCGGGCCCGCCTGCGGCGGACTTTTGTCTTTTTTTTAGTCCAGGCATTTGTTATCCAAACGGCTTAAATAAAATCATCGAACTGCCTGGAGCCCGAACCCGCGACGTTCGGTATAGAAGAAGGTAGGCACGCTACCAACTAGACCAGGCCTGTAGGCTGGAATAATAATTTTCTTTTCATAGTTAAGAAACGGCGAGGGTCCGCCGCAGACGGGCCCGAGCCAGCTGGCGGGGGTCCAGGGGGAGTTCAGTGACGGCGCTAGGTTATTCTCAGTGGGGGGGGGGGGGGCAAACTTATCGACAGGGGGGGGGGGGGGCAATCAATAAATATATAAGAAACATCAACAGAGAAACAAAAAATCTGGTGTGACTCGTGGCACCAGATTTTTTATGTCGACCTTAGGAATCGACAGAAGGTCCGGATTCGGCCAGTTTCGGCCAAATTTCAGCCGAATTAGGGGGGGGGGGGGGCAAAGGTCTTTGCCGAGGGGGTGGCGCATGTCCCCCCTAGCCCCAGTAGCCCCGTCACTGGAGAAGCTATTTCTGGGAATTTGGGTAGCGCTGATTCCAAAAATGCCATCAGTTTTTCCCAATCACGTCAGATTTTAGAGCTATAGAGAAAATAAAATTTCAATAGAAAATGTGCCCTAAAACGGCTTTTATTTTGAATTTTCAAATTATTTTTAACGCGGCACCCCGTAAAAATATGCAGATATTTAGAATACATATAAATTTTAAGTTTCATCCCAATCGGAGGTCATTTAGACGTGCCACAAACGAGAAAAATCGAATTTTTTTCAGTTTTTTTTTGCTTTGGTCACCGCTAATACAATTTTAGGTATCCCTGAATGAAAAAAACATATATTTACGATATCCTATAGATCTTTGACTTTCTAAAAATCATTTATTCGTAAAAATCTGTTAATTACTAAGGAAATTATTAATAAAAACGTCACCAAAGAAAAAACACAAGTAGACTTACTGGTCGAAAAAAATGAACTTCTTTTTCTTTTACAAGTATAAAGAAAGATTAGAGATTGAAGAAATAATTTTTACATAATATATAATAAAGTTAGTGCCCGTGAACCTATGCTCCAAGAGGATACATTAGCTTCTCGTGGATAGGGTTCGCTTTTTAATTCAATTGAAGTCCATTTTTTCGACCAGTGAGTGTACTTGTGTTTTTTCTTTGCTCACGTTTTTGTTAATAATTTCGTTAATAATTAACAGATGTTTACGAATGAATGATTTTTAGAAAGCCAAAGAACTATAGAATATCGTACATATATGTTTTTTGCATTCAGGGATATCTAAAATTGTATTAGGGGTGACCAAAGCAAAGAAAATCTTAAAAATTTCGATTTTTCTAAACTTTAAGCCGTTTGCGGCACGTCTAAATGACCTCAGATTGGGATGAAACTTAAAATTTATATGTATTCTAACTATCTGCATATTTTTAAAGGATGTCGCCTTAAAAAAATCCAGGTAATATAAAATAAAAGCCGTTTTAGAGCACATTTTCTATTGAAATTTTATTTTCTCTATATCTCTAAAATCTGACGTGATTGGGAAAAACTGATGGCATTTTTGGAATCAGCGCTACCCAAATACCCAGAAATAGCTTCAACAAAAAAAAGTCCTGTTTGTTGCCCTGTGTGATAGAGTAAGAGAAAGTAAAAAGCAAAAAATTTAAAAATGTCTATTGATATTTATGATAATCCTTTAGGACGTTATCACCAAAACTTGATCCCTTATAAAACCAGAAAACACTTTTAAAATTAATTTTTTAATTAAATTGTCATTTTTATCTATTTTTTCTTCCCTCCCCCCGCCCTCCCCCCCTATTCACTGTATTTCTATTCCTAGGTGTATTTTAAACCAATCTAAACTTGCAAATCCTCAAGAGATTTTCTTAAAACACTTTGATCCTTAGCCAAAAAAAAAAAAAAAGAACTTTATTTTTCTTCTGATAAGTTTGTTTAGGCCAAACTAAACGAAAGTTGGTTTGCGTGTGTAGCAGCCAACGAGCGGCATGTGTGTACGTAAAAAAAAAAACGAAATGAAAAAAAAAGGGGTTTAGGAGGGAGGGGGAGCAAATTATTATGATATGCCCGTTGTATAATAAACGTTGGAATATTTTTAAATATTTTATTAGGATATATAAAAATGATGACGAATAAAAAAAAAAAATATAGAGCAGAATAAAAAATCTCATCCAATTATGTTTTTATTGTAATAGGATTTATTAAATGTTGATAATAAGGGGTAACGAGGGGAAGTGACTCTTTGTGACCTACTGACCGAATTTGTATTTTATTTTATTTATTTATTTAATTGTATATAATATTTTTACAATGGAGACAGAGTAATAATAATTGAAACATTGAAACACAGAAAATACAAATAATTAAAAGTCTAACGGTTGATAATATTGTGAATAAGAGCCAACATTTTTAAGGATTGTCAGTTAATTAATTTTGGTTCATATCATGCAAGGTACTTCGAATAGACAAGGTAGGTCCATAGTCCCATTTCCGAAGTTTTTGGTGTACCCGATTTTGATTGGATGGCGGCTCCCTCCCACCACTCGCCCATAGAAAAGCAATGCGTTTATTTGTGTGCGAATCATTTCTTGGCATTTATTTAATTTACTTTGCATATATAGAGTTTTGCACCCTTATTTGTGTTATCGACTAATTATTTGAACAATATAACGATGAGATTTTAGCGCAATTATTATGTAATAAGAAGTAAAAAAAGGAAATAAGTAAGATGTGGATAACCTCGAACTGTCATTTCATTCGTAAGTATTTTGACTTTGACTTTTTTTATTTAATTGGAGTTAATAGGCATTTATTAAATTAAACTTTTATTAATTTAGGTCTCTTAAAAGGAAACAAACATAAGAAAATTAATTTTAAGTTGTAAAATGTCCGAAAAGTGGAATCTGACAAATCCCAATTCTCTACTAATACAATGCACAAGATATCTAAAGAAATTTTATCCAGGTATGTACAAAATAAAAATATGATTAAAATAACAAACTAGAATATTTGATTTAATTTTTATTCACATTACAGGTGCTGTATGAGGGAAAATATATAAATTGAAACCTTTTTGTCAGTGTCATAAATGAAGAATGAAAATTTAAAATAAAGCCAAAAATGATAATTAAATAACAAATTTATATGAATAAACTTAAGAATTATTGTGTTCAGAACCAAATTATAAAGAATTATATGAATCGCTTTTAAAAGAAAACAATATATTAAAAATTGATAATACAAAACTGAGGTCTATAATAAAACTAAATAAATTAAAAGAGAAGAGAGATCATATATATAAAGCACAATATGCCCAAAAGAATATTGCATCAAACCGTTGGGCTACTAAAATAAATGTTAGTGGAGGAGTTCTAGAAGATGTTTTGAAAATAATGAACATTGCAGCGAGGAAAATGGACTTGGTCGAAAAATTAACCGTGTTATGTTTCGACGAAATGAAAGTTGAAAACACCCTCGAATATGACGCTTTACATGATGAAATCCTAGGGCGTTTCGATTATATGCAGGTTGTCATTGCTAGAGGGTTAGTTTCTTCATGGAAGCAGCCTATATTCGTAGGTTTTAATACTCCTATAACAGGCGAAATTATAAAAGATTTAGTTTATAATCTCCAATCTATGGAGTATAATGTTGTTGCCTGTGTATGCGATATGGGTCCCGGAAATCAATCTTTTCTAAAATCTTTAAATGTCGATTACACTAAGCCCTATTTTAATTTGCCAAAAATATCCCCATAAAATAACCTGTTTCCCAGATGCACCGCATCTATTAAAATTAATAAGGAATTGGGTGTTAGATACTGGTTTTATTTTAGAAGGCGGTAGTTTCATAGGGAGAGGTATTTTTTGAAAATTTAATAGAATTAGTTACGAGAGAAATCACAGTTTGCCATAAATTAAAAGCGGAGCACATTGAAGCAATTGGAACCTAAAGGCAAAATGTCCGGTTGGCAGCTCAGTTACTTTCGCATACCACTGCGACTGCCATTAAACACTATTGTTTAGGCGAGGATAAAAAGAAACTCAAGAAATAGGGGATTTTGTCGAATTAATTAATAATTGGTTCGACATAATGAATGTTCGTATTCCAGCCAAAAAAATGACCCCATT
>JAKCPI010002745.1:0-27206 GCA_023213315.1 Euborellia annulipes
CTGGTGTGACTGGCGCACAGCACACAACTTTCTCTTACCCTTCGGTAAGAGAAAGTTGTGCACTGTGCTGGTCACACCAGATTTTTTGTGTCGAGATATATTTAGTTTCCCATAGCACCTTAGTTTCAAACTTGCATTTTAAATGTTGATTGCTTGAAATAAACTATGGTTATTTTTCAAAATTTTAATCTCATATTTGGACATTTTATACACAATATAGATTCGTAAATAAATACAAAATTTCATAAGAATTGGAAAAAAAATTTTAAATGCGTAAAAAAATCCAAAGGGGACCCCCTTTTGAATCGAAATTAACATACAAATCCCTATAGGAAATTAACATTGGCCAAATGCGAAGATAAGGTAGAAAAATTTAAAACGCGTAGAAAGAGAGAAGATAGTTTTGTGAGAGAGAGAGATATGTTTTCTCCGAAAAAAAATGGGCGTTTAAATAATAATTAATTTTTAATCTAATAAAAAGAAAAAGATTTAAATTCGGTTACCATGGCAACCATTTATTTCTCCTATCTTTCCTATGAAGCACAAGAGTAAAGTGTGCTTCAAACAATTTTGAGGGCAAAACGAGAATATACATTTGAAAGAGCATCTAAAAAATAATTGATTTTTGAATTTTAATCAAAATCGTTAGAGCGAATTTTGAGAAAATCGAAAAAAACTGAAAAAGTACATCAGTAAAGTACTAGTACTTTTTGGCCGATTTTGATTAAAAGCTTATTTTGTCGGTCCCGGGGGGTGTTTAACTTAAATATAAAATTTCAGCCTCATAGCTCAATTCCTTCATGCTTAAAATTGAACACACAGAGACACACACACACACACACACACACACACACACACACACACACAGACAGACAGACAGACAGACCATGTCGCGAAAACCACTTTTTTGGATTCAGGGGACCTCAAAACGTGAAGATCCATCAAAATCTCGACATCGAATTTTTGACATGAAACCAATACTTTCTCTCTATATATATATTACATATATACATAGGTAAGAGAAAGTAAAAATCTGGTGTGACTGTCGCACAGCACACAACTTTCTCTTACCTTCGGTAATCGAAAGTTGTGTACTGTGCTTGTCACACCAGATTTTTTGTGTCGACATATACTGTATTTAGTTTCCGCCAATATATTAGAATTTAAGATGTCAAATTTATAAACATGGAAACTATTTATATTTTGTTACCATGGCAACCATTTCTCCTATCTTTTCTATGAAACACAAGAGTAAAGTGTGCTTCAAACAATTTTGAGGGCAAAACGAGAATATACATTTGAAAGAGCATCTAAAAAATAATTGATTTTTGAATTTTAATCAAAATCGTTAGAGCGAATTTTGAGAAAATTGAAAAAAACTGAAAAAAGTACATCAGTAAAGTACTAGTACTCTTTGGCCGATTTTGATTAAAAGCTTATTTTTCCGGTCCCGGGGGCTGCCTAACTTAAATATAAAATTTCAACCTCCTAGCTCAATTCCTTCATGCTTAAAATTGAACACACACACACACACACAGACACACAGACAGACAGACCATGTCGCGAAAATCACTTTTTTGGATTCAGGGGACCTCAAAACGTAAAGATCCATCAAAATCTCGACATCGAATTTTTGACATGAATCCAATACTTTCTCTCTCTATATATATTACATATATACATAGGTAAGAGAAAGTAAAAAATAGACAACAAGAGTTGTAATTAATAACTTCTGTTAAAAGCAATTATTTTGAAACTTTTTTTAAACCGCTTGTGGGAAGATAAATAAATAAAGTCGAAAATAGCTTTTTTAAAGGGTGTCCTTTCTTTCGACAGAAATAGCCCTTCTATTTCTTATCTTTTTTTGGAAGGGGGGGGGGCAATGCGTGATAAAAGAGAAGAGTGGCTTTGCTTTTTCAATCTTTGCTTGACTGAAGTTGTTGGATCGAGAAGAGAGAAAAGCCTTCAGCTAGCAGCTTACCAACGTGCAGCTGAAACCCTTTTTTCTGTATCTGATTTCGTTTATTCATTCAGCGGAGGAATAGAATGTTGAAAATGATATAAAGGGTTCTTTAAACATTCCACATGGACATTATAAAATGAATCTAATCTATTTACAAATTTATTTAAAAAAAATAAAAAAACTGGTATGACTGGTCGCACACTCAGGATTTTCTCTTACCCTTGGTAAGAGAAAGTTACAATAGTAAAAGTGTGCTTCAAAAGATTTCAAGGGCAAAATGAGAATATACATTTTAAAGAGCATCTAAAAATAATTGATATATGAATTTTAAACAAAATCGTTCGAGCAAATTTTTAATATAAATAATAAAAGCGAATATTTTGGGTAATTATTATTTGTTTTACAAATTTTTTGTATTGGAATTTTGTTCGGACTTTTTGACCATTACATTCTTTCTCATATTTCGCATACGAGAAAATAAATACTTCTTATCCGAATAATCATCAAGAATTAATAGCTTGAATCTCGAAATTTAATATATTTTTACTCTTTCATCATGCCTGGACCCCCAATATATGTATATTAATTAATAACGGTTATCGTCAAAGTCTTAAATGGCCTGAGTTCCAGAAAAGACTGTGTGAATGCGAAAAAAAGTGTGAGTGTTTAAAAAAAAAAATCTTTCATCAGCAGTGAATCATTAAAAAAATATTTTTTTAAATTTTATCTGGTAGGAAAAAATATGTCTATAAACATTTTATTATTAGTAGAATTTTTAATTTAGTTTTATATAAAAATGTGTTTTTTTTTCTGGTTATGTTCCATTTATACCCATCTCATATAAGCTCATCTATTTTAATATATTCCGCTAAAATATTTACCTTTGCTATATTACAAAATGAGAAGTATAAAAATATACAAAAAAAAAGGGTAGTTTGGGTTTTGCGACAACTTTTTCAAACGAAATAAAAAACTCAAAAATAATTAAGCAGTCCAAATCAATTTTATTATTATATTATAATCGACTTAGGAGATGGCTACTCATCTACAATCAAAAATTCGGTACATATATTTTTTTTTTAATAAAAAAAACATTCACACTTTTTTTTCTCATTCACACTTCCAATTACACACACATTCTGCAGTCTTTTCGGCAACTCAGGCCATTTAAGACTTTTGACGATAACCGTTATGAATATATATTATCTCAGCCAAAAACATCGGAGATGCAAAAAGGGGCGCCTCGCATTATTTTTGCCCAGCGTCGAGGTGAAATCAAAAAAATGCGCCTCGCTTTTCTGATTTATATAAAAGCGAGGAAATATTTTCACTTAAATAAAACCCCTACAGAATTTTATTTGTTTCATATATCCTCGCTTTTATATAAATCAGAAAAGCGAGGCGCATTTTTTTGATTTCACCTCGACGCTGGGCAAAAATAATGCGAGGCGCCCCTTTTTGCATCTCCGATGTTTTTGGCTGAGATTTCACTTCTTTTTGTGAAATATTGCATTTAAATATTATTTAATAATTTTTGTTTATTAAATATTAAGTTATCCCATGAATAGATATTTTAATATGCATTCCAAACAGTAAAAAATAAATACATCATTTGGTATTAATTCAAAACATTAAACATAGGATTTCACCAAATTTTATAAAATTTTAGGTTTTTTATTTTTGTTATGTTGGTAGAATGTAAATACATCGTTTGGTATCCATTCAAAACGATAAACATAGGATTTCCCTAAATTTTATAAAATTTTAGGATTTTTATTTTTGTTATGTTGGTAGAATGTAAATACATCGTTTAGTATCCATTCAAAACGATAAACATAGGATTTCACCAAATTTTATAAAATTTTAGGTTTTTTATTTTTGTTATGTTGGTAGAATGTAAATACATCGTTTAGTATCCATTCAAAACGATAAACATAGGATTTCACCAAATTTTATAAAATTTTAGGTTTTTTATTTTTGTTATGTTGGTAGAATGTAAATACATCGTTTAGTATCCATTCAAAACGATAAACATAGGATTTCACCAAATTTTATAAAATTTTAGGATTTTTATTTTTGTTATGTTGGCAGAATGTAAATACATCATTTGGTATTAATTCAAAACGATAAACAGAATTTCACCAAATTTTATAAAATTTTAGGATTTTTATTTTTGTTATGTTGGTAGAATGTAAATACATCGTTTAGTATCCATTCAAAACGATAAACATAGGATTTCCCTAAATTTTATAAAATTTTAGGTTTTTTATTTTTGTTATGTTGGTAGAATGTAAATACATCGTTTAGTATCCATTCAAAACGATAAACATAGGATTTCCCTAAATTTTATAAAATTTTAGGTTTTTTATTTTTGTTATGTTGGTAGAATGTAAATACATCGTTTAGTATCCATTCAAAACGATAAACATAGGATTTCCCTAAATTTTATAAAATTTTAGGTTTTTTATTTTTGTTATCTTGGTAGAATGTAAATACATCGTTTAGTATCCATTCAAAACGATAAACATGGGATTTCACCAAAATTTATAAAATTTTAGGTTTTTTATTTTTGTTATGTTGGTAGCACCTCTTCTTATCACTTTAATCTATTTCTATCTGAAGGGATCCATCCTAAAAAATTTTATTCCATTAGGGATGAAAATTACTAATATTAATATATATGTTCCTAGATGACGTCATCAGGGAGCAAAATAGTCAAAATTGTCTTTTCGCCATGTTAAAGATAGGACAAATTTGAAATTTTGAATACCTCTCAAAAAGTCACTTTTGATCCAAAATGAAATTTTACATCAAAGGTATCGGGTTTTTGATAGTATCTATTTGTATTTTAAATTTCATCCAAATCGGTCCAGCAGGGAAACCTGTAGCTTTGTCTAAAAATTTGAAAATTGAAGAAAAGAATGAAAAAAAAGAAAAAAAAAGAAAAAAAAAAAAAAAAAAAAAGGAAAAATAAGAGACTAACTTTTGACCTTCCGAAATCGGCAAAATCTCAACTTTGAGCCTCTGCTATTCTGTTTGGCACTGGAATTTTTTTTTGAATTCGTGCTCAAAATAATCCTTATTTATTCTAGTTTAATATAAAAAAAATTTGGCTCCGATATCTTAAAAACTTTTTGAGATATTCGCCCAGAAAGAGAAAAGTTTCTCAAAAAAATTTTTTCACGTCCCTATCTTTTATTAAGGATTTAAAATCATTCTTGATAATATAGTCTAGGGACGACTCGTCCATCTAAATGCAATGGGCCATTGGCATCTATTGGAATGTCAACTAAATGGTAGTATTAAGAGTTTCTTTGCTTTCTTTTGCTTTTCACATGCTCGGCGACGAGTCGCTCCCGCGACTCTTGATTTAGGGTCCAGGCATTCTTATTTAAGTCATTTGGTATCCAAATGGCTTAAATAAAATCATCGGACTGCCTGGGGTCCAAACTCGCGACGTTTGGTATACGAGGTTAGCACGCTAACCTCTACTCCAAGCCCCGAGGGCTCGGTACATATAAACCTGATTATAAATGGACCCTGTTATGCAATAGTGTGTCAAGCGCCAAAAAATTAAAAATTGAGTTAAGCACGGAATATTGTTTCAAATGCTATAATTAATAGTATTTTTTATGAAATATGTCCTAAAAAAAATTATAGTTAATGTTACTTGCACAATTGACAAAAAAAATTATATATAATCTAATCAAAACAAAAAACTTTAATTAGTAAAAGAATTAGATTTTCGGTTTAACTGTGGTTTATTTGTAAAAATTACAACGTTTCGGCCACAGAATGAGTGGCCGAAAATCTAATTCTTTCACTAATGATAACAACTGTGATAGCCTAAACTCCAAAAAACTTTAATGTTAATTTTCTCAAAACTCGGTAGATGGCGCTTGACACACTAATGCGTAACAGGGTCCATATAAGAAGGGGTGTTCAAACACTTCATTTCATTCTTTTAAAATATTTCATTTTATCACAGTTTTTTTTGCTCCCCTGATTTCTATCTAAATATACTATTGCTATATATATAGTATTTACAAGTTTTCCATTTCTCATGGGAATTCTCAAGGGATATGATTTCATAAAATACAAACGGATTTTCCATTGCGTTCAATCGCACAATTTTCTATGTTAATTCTAATCACGGGCGGTTTACATGCGGGGGAAATAAACTCTCAAAGGATCTGTACCCATCTGATCCTTTACGAGATTATTATTCCATTTATTACATTTTTGTAACAGGATGACCTTTTTATAGAAAATTTTTTTTTTCATTTAATAATATTTTATTCATTTCATTTTCCATTAAATTAAAATAAATTTTTTTTTCTGATTATAATACAAATACCTTTCTTTATAATATTATTTTAAAAAAAGATATAAAAATACCGGTAAATATAGAATATATTATTTAACATTTTTTTTAACATGAATTATATAAAATAATGTTTATTCATAATTAATACGAATTGATTAAATGATAAATTATTAATACAAACTGAATGATACAGTGATGAAAACCAAAAACAGTATGCTTTTGATGGAGAATCGACCTAGCCATGCTTTATTTAGACAAGTTTGCTTATCTTGTCGGGTACATGAACCAATCAGCGGCTGAATTAGCTTCCATGTCACGGATATGTAATTTATTTATCATACTCCACCTATCTATAAACATTCTATAAGAATTTGTTTCAAGTTTGAATCGATATCGCCGCTCGCGATGCTTTTGAAATCAATCATCAACCACAAGCGATGCAAAGATAGGCTTTATGAATTCTATACCATCAATATTCGTTATTAATTAATATTGTCAAATAGAGCCATATCTGGATTCAAAAGCACAATGAGAGAACGATAAATAACCCCCTCCACCTTCACCCACCCTCTCGATCCATCTCTTTGATTATACTCAGCTCTTTAATGATAGAGCCCTTATTCAATGGATGGATTTTTTTTGGACCCCATCTGTCTGTTTTTGATTTTAAAATATTCTAATTAGCATAAAATGAAATATGAATGAAATTATTAAATAAACCTTATGTAGATCTATTAATAGGTAAAAAAAGGAATAATAAAAATGAATCTAAATGATTTCCCCAATATAGAAATATCTATCCCTAAAGCAGTTGCATTTTGCATGATCAAAGGGTTTCTAGTTGAATTCCCACCCTTGGCGATAAAATTTTACAATTTATTTAAATAAATATGGACAAATAGCTACCTTAATAGATGACTACTCATGTGGACTGCAGTTATTATTGGTTTTTATTATTATTCATTAGTTTATTGATTATATTTTATTTAGAAAAAAAAGATTTCGATAGCGACCCGAGTAAAAATGATTAAAAATGATCGAGGGATCCACACGCCCGCAGCAGGTCTGCATAGTGAACCTTTAGGGACACACAAGGATATACGTGTCCACACCAGGGACACACATTTTTCTTCTAGTCCCTTTCGATCTACTGTGTGTACCTGGTGTGGGCACGTATATCCTTGTGTGTCCCTCAAGGTTCACTATGCAGACCTGCTGCGTGTGGATCCCTCAATCATTTTTACTCGAGGGTTTGTGTTTATCTCACTCACTGTCAGTGCATTAATTAAATGTGAATATTTTTTTGGTAGTGATTTAATTTAAAAAAAAAATTGAATTTTGAGAGTGTTGCAATCTTCACTTTCGGAAAAGTTTATCCATCTTCAGGACCTATAATGAAATGTTTGATTATAGGTCCTGAAGATGGATAAACGTTTGCAATCTTCACTTTCGGAAACGTTTATCCATCTTCAGGACCTATAATGAAATGAATTCACATTTAACAATATTAAGTATAAATAATATAACATTAATTTAAACTAACATGAAATTAATAATATATTTGCATTAACTGTAATATTAATTAAAAAACTCATTATTATTCTACCTCCAAACATTCGTTATTTTCTTTTCATTATTATAATACAGTAGATAATAAAATTTTTATATAAATAAAATAAGGAAATAAATTTTATTTTGTCCCAAGTTATACCATGTATATATTTATATTATCAGTCGAATCACGCCATTTTTTATTAGTTTAAAATAATGAAAAAGTTGAGGCACTATTATTGCCTGACGTGTGCTTATTATATTGTGTATCCCTTTTATAGACCCTCTATTCATAAACATGCCTCGCTTTCGTCCGCCGCATTTGTTTATCATCTAGAGCCAGTCACTCTATGATGCATGCATGCGTGTAGCGAGAGATGAAAGCCGCCTTGTAGGGGGGCAAAAGGGCCCCGTTGAGAAGGGGGCGAAGCCCTCTGGGTTGAGATTAGGAGCCCGACCCTCTGCCACCCAAAGACCAAGCATAATGCCTAAGGGTTATGCCTTCAAGCTAAAATAAATACAAATTAAACACGGGATCAAAATTCTTTTTTTACTGGAATCATTCATTCTTCATTCAATGTTAGATAAGAAATGAGAAAGAGCTATTCTCGCTCGCTACTGTATAGTGAATACAAATGGTTATATATTATAAATAATAACAAATAGCAGGGATTTCTATGGCGTGAGAAAATAAAGAAACTAAAAATAGCAAGGTTCAAAAGGTTTCTATAATACATTTAACACCTAAAATAAATACCAATTGATATTATAATTTTCATAAATCCATTTCGCTTGACTGGATATTTATAATTGAATCTAAATAAAATTAATTTTAGTCTAGAAAGAATTTAAATACAATATCGTGAATAGAATTGAATTGGTGTCGAAACTGACAATCTCCAGAAAATAGGTAGCAATAAGATTACACTATGATCCTAAGAATAACCATTAGATAAAATTTTTTTAATGAGGTAGAGCTTTGTTTAAAAAAAGATATTTTTTACAAATTGCTCAAATAGAGAATAAATAATCCAGTCAATATACTGTATTATCGTTCAAGATAGCAAATTTGCGAGATGACTTTGTGTTTGATTGGGCAAAAATTGCGCCCTCTGGAGTCGAACCAGGACCTCCAAGGGCGGACTTTATCCTAGGTTCTGAATTTTATTTGAAATTTCTCTCTAAAATGTTCAAAATACTTTAACTTTTTAAAGTCGGTTCGACAGTCCGATGGCCTGGACCAAAGAACAGCACACTAAAAGAATGAAGATCCTGGGTTCGATTCTCGGGGGCCATTGGGCGTTAGACCCACCAATAAATAAAACATACTCATAAATTACTCCAAAATTTAAATATATCTATGACTAGTCATGTCCGAATCGATGTTTTATTGTATTAATATCTTATTTAAATGTATAGTAGATAATGTGAAATTCTCTCATTAAAGTTCCAGCAATGACTTTTTTTTTTATAGAAAAAAAAACATTCACACTTTTTTCTCATTCACACTCACACTCACACACACATTCACACTCTCTTTTCGGCAACTCAGGCCATATAAGACATTTACGATAACCGTTATTGATTTAATATACATATATGGGGTCCAGGCATTCTTATTTAAGCCATTTGGTATCCAATTGTCTTAAATAAAATCATCGGACTGCCTGGGGTCCGAACCCGCGACATTTGGTATACGAGGTTAGCACGCTAACCTCTACACCAAGCCCCGAAGGCCAGCAATGACTTATCCAACAATTTTTTTGGAGGAAAGGCCGATTTTTATTTAGAAAATTATTTTTGCAAAATATTTTTACAAAATCGATCAAAAAATGAAATCACGATTCAATTAAAATAAAAAAAATTTAGATCCCTTTTTTCACTGACAAGGATCTTAATTTTATTTGAAAATCACAGAAAAAATTTAAGAAAGTTCAGACAATTTTCTATCTATCATACAATTTGATATGAAGAGCCTCTTGTTAATACTGTGTAGAGATCATACAAGTACTTGAAGTTAATATAATTATCCAAGATCACAATTAATAGTAGGTCGATCTATGGTTTTAAAATTCATTTCTGATTGCAAACTTCGCATGGGGGTCTGACCCACAAACCCTAATTAATTTTTATAGGGCTACTATACGCTCTCTATTAGATTATGGGTCCTTTTTATTCAGGGCTGCTTGTCAGACTGTACGAACATCGATTGATAGGATACAGTTCCAGGCGATTCGTATTGCAATGGGTTATATGCGCTCCTCCCCCTGCAACGCTATCCTCGTTGAAGCTAATGATCCGCCTTTAGAGTTTAGAACTAAAATGCTTGCCACAAAATTTTTACTCAAGCGTTCAGCAAGATTTTATCACCCGGTCATTGAATCCCTGTCGTCTTTGGAAAATAAATATTTTTCTTCTAGCTTTTGGAATTACAAACCTCTCCCGCCGTTAGTAGAGGCTTGGATTAAAATACAAAGATTGAATATTGGACAGGAGAAATTTTCTTTACCGCCATCATTTTCAATAACTCCCGGTCTATTGAATATGCATTTAGATGTAGAGGTATCCAGTCCTATAAATAATAATTATGAGGCTATTATCTTTACTGACGGGTCCAAAAAATTCCAGGAGTGTGGGATGCGCTTTCTATGATCAGGCAAATGCAGCATTTGGTCTTCTTAAATTACCACCAGCCGCTTCAGTTTTTACAGCTGAACTTAAAGCTATCCATGAATCGTTAGTGTATGCAGTCTCTCATTCCTTTCAAAACACCTTAATAGTATCCGACTCTCAAAGCGCCTTACAAGCCATAGCCAATTTTAAATATAAAAAATCTTATAACAAACTCATACTAGACATCATTCAGTTAATAGAAAAGGCGCATCGCAAGCACATGAATATCTCCATAAGATGGGTTCGGGCTCATAAAAACTGTCAGGGGAACCTAATCGCGGACTATCTGGCGAAAAGGGCATCATTAAATGGTTTGGAATTCAATTTGTCCCTGCCTTGGCAAGATGTATTTTCACTTATAAAAAGGTCACTTAAAAAGGATTGGGCGAATTCCTGGGCTCATTCTTCGACGATTACTGGCTCATATCTCCATAAATTAAAACCATTTCTTGGAGCGCCGTGGTTTAGTTTTCTTCCCCTTTTGCCAAGGTCAGCCATTACCATGGTAAATAGGCTGAGAATGAACCACACTAGAGCACAAGCGCATCTTGCAAGATTCAATATAATTCCGCAATCTCAGTCCTTATGTTCCTGCTCCGTTGCTCCGGCCAGTCCTTTCCATATAATTGTTCAATGCCCGCAATATAACAGTCAAAGGAAGAAATTTCTAGAAAAAATTATTCCTAATTTTAGAGACCCCCCGTCATTCGAAAAATTCCTAAAAAGTCCTGATTATGTTCATATTTTAGCACTGAACACATTTTGCAATAGATCCAAAATTACGCTTTAGAGTCTTATTGTTTGTATTACCGTATATATTGATATGTAGCTTTCGTTTTATTTCAATTTTGTTTTGAAGTTATTTTGCTTTGATTTATTTTGTTTCTAATGTTGGTTTTGTTTGGAGCCCATGTATTTTTGGAGGTCTTGTTTTGATGATATTTTATTTTGAGGACACTCTGTATTTTGGGGAAATTTTTTTTTTTTTTTTTTTTTTTATGTTTGTCTGAACGTTATTTTATTTTGATTTTGTTTAATTTTTGCTTTGGTTTTGATAATATTTCATTTTGATCTTTGTTTGTATCTTGATGATCTTTTATTTGGATTTTTGCCTTTGTTTTGATGCTATTTGGATTTTATTTTATTTTCTTTTGTATTGATGTTATATTACCTTGAATTTTGTTTTGTATTAATGCCATTTGAATTGTTATTTTGATGCTGTATCAGTCAGATAGTTTGTCCTGTGTTGTGGTGTTATTGTATTTTGATTTTTGCTTTTGTTTGAATGCTCTATTATTTTTATTTATTTAACTTTTTATTTATTTTATTTTTTTCTCTCTTCCCGTTCTCATTGCATCGCTTTACTCATGTCATCCGCCCACATAACCAATAATTATATTATTTTGAAATGTAAAAAACAAAAAAAAACAAAATTGTATTGTTAACAAACAAATGTAAATGTAAATAAAAATGGGGCTGGATGGCTCCTGCCGCAGCCGATAATAAATAAAAAAAAAAAAAAAAAAAAAAAAAAAAATTCATTTCATAATTTAAATTTCTAATGTTTTTAAGTAATGCAAAATTTTAAATGAGAGAATGGCTGTTTGATCTCTCGTTCAAATTCCCACACAAATAAATATAACCTTTTCAAATTAAGGAATTTATTATTTGAAAGAATAAATTAATATTTTAATGATGTGGCTTATAGGTTTACTACCTACCATCCAATATGATTGATTGCTTCGTTTTGATATTTTTTTATCTCTATGTTTTTGAATATATTAATTAATTAAGCTTCTACTGGTTGATATAGGCAAATGATTTATTGAACGCTGCGGTGGTGCAGTTGGTGGAAACTTTGCCAAAATGAAAGCCCTTTTGCGGCATAGCGCTTGAAAAGTTTGGCAAAAACACATAGACTCCGTTTTGTAAACCCCTTACCCCCCCACCCTTCCTCCCCTTTCAACTTAAAAGGCTTTTGTTTCGCAGCGCGAAATAATTGTAGCTTCACTTCACGCCTGGGGAAATTTTATCTATTTAATGCTTTTATCTCCGACCTGGGCGATTAACAAATATACTGTCTCTGATTTTAACTTCTTTGTTCAAAGATATTAATTCTTTGCTTTCGAGACAAGATAAAATTTTTTTTATACTATCTCTCTCTCTTTACCGTAAAGTTTTTGAAAATTTTTTATTAGACTATATAAAAAAAAAATCAAGATATTTTTAATTCAAATTAGTTTCAAAAAATGAAGTCTTGAAAGACTACACTAATAATTCACATCAATATGAATATCAAAAACGAAGTATACCAGTTTTTTTTTTTTTTTTTAATTAAAGAGTATATTAGGAAATTACAAGTTTATATCATCTGTCCAATTTAGAAACTTTATTTAATCAACCCTTTGACTGTGATTCTTCACCCTTTCTCTCTGTCTCTCTCAGTGAGGGGCGTCGTTTCGTCATATACTTTGGAGGAGGGAGTGTCAACTACCTCAAAAGGGGGTCACGTTTATATAAAAGATTTTTTAGACTTCGAAGTCCCCTATTTTCAAATGAATTTTCTATAATAGTATTAAGATTTAAAAGTGAATTATTTATGAAAGTGTTCTAATTAATTTCTTCTTCTTTCATTTAAATTAGGCTACGCCTCTCATAAAACTCTATTCATTTCAATTAGAAAAAATATTTTTTTTACTTTCTTTTACCTATATATGTCAATATATAGAGATTCATGACAAAAATTCGATGTTGAGATTTTGATGAATATACACGTTTTGAGATTTCTGAATCCAAAAAATCTGGTGTGACTGTCGCACAGCACACAACTTTCTCTTACCTTCGGTAATCGAAAGTTGTGTTCTGTGCTTGTCACACCAGATTTTTTGTGTCGACAAAAATTTAGTTTCCGCCAATATATTAGAATTAAAGATGTCAAATTTATAAACATGGGAAAATATTTATATTTTGTTACCATGGCAACCATTTCTCCTATCTTCTCTATGAAGCACAAGAGTAAAGTGTGCTTCAAACAATTTTGAGAGCAAAACGAGAATATACATTTGAAAGAGCATCTAAAAAATAATTGATTTTTGAATTTTAATCAAAATCGTTAGAGCGAATTTTGAGAAAATCGAAAAAAACTGAAAAAGTACATCAGTAAAGTACTAGTACTCTTTGGCCGATTTTGATTAAAAGCTTATTTTTCCGGTCCCGGGGGGTGTTTAACTTAAATATAAAATTTCAAACTCGTAGCTCAATTCCTTCATGCTTAAAATTGAACACACACACACACACAGACACACACACAGACACACACACACACACAGACACACACACAGACAGACCATGTCGCGAAAACCACTTTTTTGGATTCAGGGGACCTCAAAACGTGAAGATCCATCAAAATCTCGACATCGAATTTTTGACATGAAACCAATACTTTCTCTCTATATATATATTACATAAATACATAGGTAAGAGAAAGTAAAAAGTGGTTTTCGCGACATGCTCTGTCTGTCTGGGTGTCTGTGAACAAAATATCTCTAGAACGAAAAGAGGTATGAGGTTGAAATTTTATATTTAATTTAGGCACCCCGATGGGACGTGACACGAAGCTTTTGAACAAAATCGACCAAAAAGTACTAGGACTTTAATGATGCACTTTTTCAGTATTTTTCGATTTTCTCAAAATTCGCTCCAACGATTTTGATTAAAATCTAAAAATCAATTATTTTTTAAATTTTCTATAAAATGTATATTCGCATTTTGCTCTGAAAATTGTTTGAAGCACACTTTACTCTTGTACTTCATAGGAAAGATAGGAGAACAAAATATAAATATTTTCCATGTTTATAAATTTTATATCTTGAATTCTAATAAAACAAATATATGTCGAACCAAAAAATCTGGTGTGACAAACACAGTTCACAACTTTCGATTACCGACGGTAAGAAAAAGTAGTGTACTGTGAGACAGTCACACCAGATTTTTTTAAGAAAGTAACTTGACTATTTATCTTAGTTGGTTTCGAAAATCGATCAGAGAAAGAGAGAAGTGACATTATTTTTTTCCGGTCTTATCCAACCCTCGACTGGTGCAATTTCAAAGCCATAATCCCTAGCTGGATGAATCAAGAGAATTTCTTGCTTGACGCGTGAAAAACATTCGTGCTAGCGAAATGGCCCACGTGACGTGCGTGACTCAGCATGGGTGCTTCACCTTCATCAAAATGAATCACCACCCCCTACATCCCCTTATATCCTCACACTTCTAAAGACACAGCACGGTAAAAGTATATTTTTCTGAATCGCCTTCAAATCGAATTCCCTCCGAACACGTCACAGTAGCAGCAGCAGCAGTAGCAGAAACTCTCTCTCTCAACACTTTGAAAACCTATACACGCAAATTTCCAAAGACTCACGAATTCGTGAGGCTTCTCTCATGATTGACTTGCCTTTGACTCTCTTCTTCTTCTCTCTCTCTCTCGCTCTCTTGAGCTTTTGACAGTTCCTCAGGGCAAAATCAATCTTGTTAGCCAGTAGGAATGCGATCATTCACCCTTTACCACCGCCAATGGAGAGAATAAAAATAAGGGAAAATTGAACTGAGATTTTTTTTTTAAAGATTGAATGAAATGTAGTTAGTTCTCCCTCTAAAGAATTAAATCAAAAAGTACTTTCTTTAAAAGATAAATTTTCTTAGTTACAAAAAATAATGTTCACCTTTGAAATAAATAATAAATTAAATTATTTGTTGACCCTAGCACACCTTTAGGTTATAATAAAAGATAAGCATAAAAAAAATTCCATGCTTTTCCATTATTTATACAGTATCTAATAAAATCATGTAATTTATTCGATTTTATTGATTTGCCATCTTTTAATTTCTTTGAACGTCTGGATAAGAAAAGAAACCTTTTTGTTAGAATATTATTAAATGAAATAATTTTCAAGATAATACCCCTGAAATTTATTCTAACAATTAAACAGATTATGATTTCGGTTGCCTAACTAACAGGCGTTTTTTAAATAAAAGTTTTTTTATAATAGGCTAAACTTAATTCAAGGGAAACAAATCTCAAAAAAATTAGTTAAAAAGTAAAAAAGGATAAAGATTATAATATGTATGTTAATTAAATATAGTGTCAATAGAATATTCGGGGTCGATACGACGAAATTTCTCATATATGAATCAATTTGAGGGTAGTTGCAGTGCCATAAGCTTTTTTTTTTACTTTCTCTTACCCTATATATGAAATAAAGAGAGAGACAAAGTATTGCGATCATGTCAAAAATTCGATGTCGAGATTTTTTTTTATTAGTGACTGTTTTTCATAAAGCACCGACATATTCTATCCTTCTTAATATATTCTTTAACATTCATTGTTGCTGTATTATAGTAATTAAAATTTGAGTTTTATTGAACATCCAAAGGCTATTTTTTTGCTGAGCCCGTCTAAAAAAGTAAAAAATGAATGGATAAACGGATATCATTTATAAAATTTATCGAATGTCTATAATGGTCTCCTAAGCCAAAAAGGCAAAAAAATTGCCCAATTATTTTTCTTAAACGCCTTATTGCCGCCGATATTTCTTATCATTACCACTCGTATATATAAAGCACTAGCCAGTGTCTTCCTGTCCCTGTGTGCAGGCACCCCCACCTGGATACGCTACTGTATGTGCCTGTTCTCTCTCTGATTGGCCAGAGTTACACGAAGTGTGAATCTGAGATTAAACCTTTAAAATTTTGCAATTCCTCGCCAATGTCGCATTTGAATTTTTGTTTAGGGGGATTAATGAAATTTTTTTTCATATTTATTATTATTAAAAATTCCATTTAAATTTATTATTTTTATTGAAATTTTGCGATAATTTTTTTCGATTTAGAGTCACTGGACACTCTTCTCGTTATACTACTGGGAGAGTATTATTTAATAACTTTTTTTTTTTTTCAATTTCGCTAAAATTTTTTTACAAATCTTTATTAAAATGAGAATAGATTTATTATCTATATCCATGATTTCATATTTACTTTAAAAAAAAAAAAATAGAAAGTTGTTTGATATACCTATTCACGCCAAATTATTTTGTTTATTTATTTATTACATACAAAAAAAAATTTGATCAAATCGAGACACTTTGATAAGATTGGCAATTGAATGCTTTTCTGGCCTTCTGCTTTCTCAGTGACTAGGAGATTCTAGTCCATCGAACTAATGAGATTTCCAAGTCAAATTCATTTAGTCGATAGTGTTCCAGGCTACTACCTAACAAAGTTAGATCGACAGGATAGCATGCGACTTATCACTACTAATAAGTCTTCATTGAAGTTGTCGCAAGCAAATTGAATCAGGGTTCACAAGTCAATGATACTATTTCTCAATTTAAGCAATCTATTCAAACAATTTTGCACTTTATATCCCTTTGAACTTGTAATATATTGTCCCTTCTTTTAATCTTTTTAAGTGGATGAAATTGGAGAATTGATCAATCGATTAAATCTTTTATTTTAATTTATTATCCTCTTCCATCTCCAAACTCTAAAAATATTAATTATATTTTATGTAAAAATTAGAAAAAGAAATCAGTTGTTAAAATTCCTTTCCAAAGTTTTATATAAAAGACAATTAAGAGAATAAATAAATGACTTCAATAGAAGATTTATTAGCTGTAGAAAGAAGACTGGACAGATTTAATGAGAATTTAAAATAACCTGTGAGAGACAGGTTAGAACAAAAAAGCGAAGCAATTCATTAAAACATGATTAGCAGAGACGAAGTCTGCTGGCTGCGATTAGAGATAAGCCCTACGAATATAAAAGCAACCCTTTTGAAGTCGATCCGCGCGCATCGCAGTTTTACATCTCTTATGCAAACTCGAAAGAGATGTAATGCTTGAAAAGGGCTAAATAAGTTATGGAAAAATATATTCGTGTCAAAAATAAAAATGTTAATATTTATTTAAATTAAAAATTCTTTTTTTAATTAGTCTTTTTTCTGTTTTAGAATTTACCTCTCTCGTAGCTACTTATCAGAATTTTTATTTGTAATTTTCCTCACAAAGTATTAGACACAAGTCTTGTTATCTTGGCACGTTAATATCAGCGAAACAAATTAATTATCTAATTTATAGGTAAAAAAAATATTATTGAAAAAAATCTGGTGTGATCGTCGCACCAGATTTTTTGATTAGTTTCCGAAAGTACGGTACATTCGATTTTCAAGTTGTAAAATTTATAAACAGTGAAGTACAAGAGTAAAGTGTGCTTCAAACAATTTTCAGGGCAAAATGAGAATATAAAATTTCAGCCTCGTAGCTCGATTCAGACAGACAGACCATGTCGCGAAAACCACTTTTTTGGATTCAGGGGACTTCAAAACTTGTATATCCAACAAAATCTCGACATCGAATTTAAAAATTTTAAAAATCAAAAAGTGGGTCCTCGAAATGGTCTCTGTGGGAGTGTGTGTTCAAAATAAAGGATGATATTTTGTTTCTAAGTTCTCTTGAGCAGTGGCGTCATTTGAGGGGGGGGGGCAGGAGGACTTTTGTCCCCCCAAGGTTTCTGATTTTTATAAAATTGTATATTATTCTAAATAAAATATTCCAAAATATATCTTAGAGTATATAAATTAGCCCCCTAAGAAAAAAAATTTGCCCTCTCCCCCTCCAAGAAAAAGTTGAAATGATGCCACTGCTCTTGAGGCGCGAAATAAGCTTTTAAATAAAATCGGCCAAAAAGTACAAGTACTTTACTAATGTACATTACCAGTTTTTTCGAATTTTCATTATTCATGGAGTTTTTTTTTTTGGATATTCATAAATCAATTATTTAAAAAAAAAAATCTAAAAATGTATATTCTTATTTTGCCTTCAAAATTGTTTGAAGCACACATTACTCTTGTACTTTTTAAGTACAATAAAAAATATTTTTCTATATTTATAAATTTTACTTTTTGAATTCTTAAAACTAAATATATACCACTCGATTTTTTTGCTTAAGTCAAATAAGAAATTTTTTTTAGATAAAATAAAACCTAGTTGATATAACGGCGAAGAGAATTGTATTTACATGGGCGTAACTAGAGAATTTGGCTGGGGGTGGCATGGGACCAGCTATCCTCCTAAGGGTGGGGAAAGCCCAATATTTTCTCAATTTTTCTTGGGGCAAGGAACTTTCTGAAAGGGGGGCAGCACCCCCCTAGTTACGCCCATGTGTATTTATCACTATTAAAAAAGAAAAAATAATAATTTTCTTGTTTTGATAAATGTGTTCTAATCCTTCTAATAGTTTATATAAAACGAAGGAAAATAAATTATTTACTTTTTGTTAAATTTATTCATTATTCTTTTCTTTTTTTTTTTTAATTTATTTTTATTTAATCACAAGTGAATTATGGCCTAAATTATAAGCACAAACATATAACGTAGTGTGTGCCTTTAGAAACGAAACGAAACGAAACGACTGAACCGTGCACTGATTAAAAATGTCCTTTGATAAATGACAAAAGATTTCTATGGGCTGAGCCCTGAGATTGCACTATCCGCTCGCTATTCGGTAATTGGCATGATTAATTGAACGAGCCGAGCAGCCAATGCATGATGGATGTTCGGGGGACAAAAGCGGGGACCGCCTCTCACTCTTCTTGTCAAAGGGCTTTTTTTCAACAGGAATGAATCTTATTATTTTGGCAACTGTATATATTTCTTTTATAAAAGCAAAATAAAAGTAGAAATAGAATAATACTCGTATAATTAATTTTTTTTTTTTCTTTTTCTTTTGGCCTTACAATTGTAACCTATTGGTAACTGAATTCGAGGGAAAGTCAATAATTTTTTTTTTTTAATGTTTCAACAACAATAGAGATGTTTCAAGCACAACATTTCACTTCCTTTTAGTTTCGCTTAATCCATTGTGACAAAAACTCAATAATGTCCTCGCCAATTCCCCTTTCATCCATACACTGATTTATTTCTAGGAAAAAAAGATTGACTCTTGACTTAAAGAAACACGGAGCCGAAGCTCTATGCTTTTTGATTTTGTATCATTTAATTATTATCAGAACATTGTAACGCATCAATTCTTACATAAAGTAAGGCTGGAGTCCGAAACACCCAAGATTTTAGATCTCCTCCCACCAGTAGGGCAATCAATAAATGAAAAAAAAAACCATTAGTTTCTTTTTTTTTCTTATATTCTCAATAACTTATTTCTTTTAGAAATATATTATTGATTAATCTATAAAGAACAAAGAAATTGCTACTGAAGGCCTATATATTTATGTACCGGTAGATGGCGCCGCTAGTGGCCAAACTCCAAACTATTTTAACACACAACACCATAGACTCTCTATCTTTCAATGCGATAAACATTTATAACACACTAGCTGCGGTAGGGTTGCCTTCGGCAACCCTACCCCGCTAGGCCCTGGCGGGCGGCGTCTCGGGATATGACTAAGAGTTGTCCAGATAAAAGTATTTTAATTAATTATGAAAAAGAGTTTTTATTTTTTATTTTAAATATTTGATTAATATATTTTTCAATTATTTACACCCTAAGGAAGCGTAATTTTAAATTTTATTAAAAACGAATGAAAAATAAATTTCAGGGGGGGGCAGGGGGGTGATTGAACTTTCTGAGGTCTAAAATACCATTTTTCAATTATTTACACCCTAAGAAAGCGTCATTTTAAATTTTATTAAAATCGAATGAAAAATAAATTTTAGGGGGGTCAGGGGGGGTGATTGAACTTTCTGATGTCTAAAATACCATTTTTCAATTATTTACACCCTAAGAAAGCAACATTTTAAATTTTATTAAAATCGAATGAAAAATAAATTTTAGGGGGGGGGGGCAGGGGGGTGATTGAACTTTCTGGGGTCTATAATACCATTTTTCAATTATTTACACCCTAAGAAAGCGTCATTTTAAATTTTATTGAAATCGAATGAAAAATAAATTTTAGGGGGGGGTCAGGGGGGTGATTGAACTTTCTGATGTCTAAAATACCATTTTTCAATTATTTACACCCTAAGAAAGCAACATTTTAAATTTTATTAAAATCGAATGAAAAATAAATTTCAGGGGGGTCAGGGGGGTGATTGAACTTTCTGAGGTCTAAAATACCATTTTTCAATTATTTACACCCTAAGAAAGCGTCATTTTAAATTTTATTAAAATCGAATGAAAAATAAATTTCAGGGGGGTCAGGGGGGGCGATTGAACTTTCTGGTGTCTAAAATACAATTTTTCAATTATTTACACCCTAAGAAAGCGTCATTTTAAATTTTATTAAAATCGAATGAAAAATAAATTTCAGGGGGGGTCAGGGGGGTGATTGAACTTTCTGATGTCTAAAATACCATTTTTCAATTATTTACACCCTAAGAAAGCGTCATTTTAAATTTTATTGAAATCGAATGAAAAATAAATTTTAGGGGGGGTCAGGGGGGTGATTGAACTTTCTGAGGTCTAAAATACCATTTTTCAATTATTTACACCCTAAGAAAGCAACATTTTAAATTTTATTAAAATCGAATGAAAAATAAATTTCAGGGGGGGGGCAGGGGGGTGATTGAACTTTCTGAGGTCTAAAATACCATTTTTCAATTATTTACACCCTAAGAAAGCGTCATTTTAAATTTTATTGAAATCGAAAGAAAAATAAATTTTAGGGGGGGTCAGGGGGGTGATTGAACTTTCTGAGGTCTAAAATACCATTTTTCAATTATTTACACCCTAAGAAAGCGTCATTTTAAATTTTATTAAAATCGAATGAAAAATAAATTTCAGGGGGGGGTCAGGGGGGCGATTGAACTTTCTGATGTCTAAGATACCATTTTTCAATTATTTACACCCTAAGAAAGCGTCATTTTAAATTTTATTAAAATCGAATGAAAAATAAATTTCAGGGGGGTCAGGGGGGCGATTGAACTTTCTGATGTCTAAAATACCATTTTTCAATTATTTACACCCTAAGAAAGCGTCATTTTAAATTTTATTGAAATCGAATGAAAAATAAATTTTAGGTGGGGTCAGGGGGTGATTGAACTTTCTGATGTCTAAAATACCATTTTTCAATTATTTACACCCTAAGAAAGCAACATTTTAAACAAGATTCTAGAAAAAAAAAGCAGGACCATCGCCCAGCCCGATATTTAATCAAGGCAGGGGCGGATTAAAGGGGGGCGGGGGGGCAATCGCCCCCCCCCCCCCCCCCCTCCCCCCGAGATGAAATTCAAAATGTTATAAAAACAAGTAATCTAAAGAAATTATGATTTTTGGTCTTTAATTTCAATTGAATTTGTTACCAATCAATTTAAATAAATAGGAAAGGGGTCTAAATGGTCATAGATGCCGACAAAGTCCTAAAATAAAAAATAACCCCCCCCCCCCCGACAAAATTGCATTAATCCGACCCTGAATCAAGGGAATGGAAAAGAAGGCAAGTATGTCATTCTTGCATAATGGTAAGGATCTGCAACTCGGCTAAAAATATCAACCCGTGAAAATATTACAGTATAATATAAATATATTTTGAGTTTAAAATTGAATAATTTATATAATTTTTTTTTCTTTTACAAGTTTTCTAGTTGCTAATTTCACGTGGCTCTCTTGTTCCGTTGGCGTCAGTGGTTGGCCTGGTCAGGGAACGAACTCACGCTCACTTCATTTCAAACCAGGGATTTCAAACAGCTGAGTTTGAAACAATCACATTTTCTCATCCTAAAATATTATAAAAATCTTCCTAAACAAAAATGGATTTCAGATTAAAACGTTTAATGAAGAAATTTGAGGTAATCATTATTTTGAATTTACTATTCCTACTATTATTACTTACTACTCACTATTATTAAGTAACATTTGCCTTTTTAATAATTATTTTAAATTCATTAATTTAATTTTATTATTTTCAGGGCAACCATAAAATGGTCCCAGCTTTTTTAAATTATCGTGGATTGGTTAAACAACACATTGATTCTTTTGATTATTTTATTAATGTCGAAATTAAAAAGATTATAAGGGCCAATGACAAAGTAACAAGTGATGCTGATCCTCTCTTTTATCTCAAGTAAGTATAGATACTTATTATATTTTTAATTAACAAACCAAATGACCTATTCAAATATTCTTATTTTCATAAGAAATATAAACATATGACCCAAAATATTTTAACTAATATTCTAGGAATTTATTATTTCCTTTAAAATTCCATCCTCTCTAACTATGAAGCAAAAAGTTTATTATTATCTCTCTTCAAAAAAAAAAAAAAAAAAAAAAAAATTCTCTAAAACTTTCTGAGTTATAAGTAGCATTTTTTAGATCTTAATACCGGGATACTGGTTTTAATACCAGTAGCCAAAATTTTAGAAAAAGAGAGAAAATGCAGCTGTTTCTTTGTTTTTTTTAGAGAGTGTAAATAGCTTTCAACAGACTACCAGCCACTAGCTTGAAAAGTGAGGCAAAACACTTTGAGCATCATAACACGTGTTTAATAATATTATATTACATATTATTAAAGTCCGGACAAAAAGCATAAAAACATGGAATAGCAGCGTATTTTCTAACACATCTTATAAGGAGAATTCACTAATGAACTTGAAAATGTTGAAATGATGTAATTGATAAAACAATTTGCAATACACGTTGAAAATACTCTAACGTTAATAACTAATAACCACCTGATAAAAAGTAATTAAATAATACGACCATATAAGCAGCAATGCTAATATATTCATATAATTAATATTTTTATCAAATGGCTTAAATAAGAATGCCTGGACCCCTCATATTAATCTCTATAACGGATATCGTCAAAGTCTTAAATGGCCTAAGTTGCCGAAAAGACTGTGTGAATGTGAGTGTGAATGAGAAAAAAGTGTGAGTGTTTAAAAAAAAATAAAAATAAATAATATGTGTTTGCATTGTTGTTCTCTCTGGTCGTCATTGCCGAGAACCTGGTCATTCTGGAAATGTCGAATTTGATTAAAAGAAAAAAAATCTGGTGTGACTGGCGCACAGCACACAACTTTCTCTTACCTTCGGTAATCGAAAGTTGTGTTCTGTGCTTGTCACACCAGATTTTTCGTGTCGACACGCATTTAGTTCCCGGCAGTAGGGAATATTTGAATTCAGATGTAAAAATTTATAAGTATGGGAAAATATTTATATTTTGTTACCATGGCAACCATTTCTCCTATCTTTCCTATGAAGCACAAGAGTAAAGTGTTCTTCAAACAATTTTGAGGGCAAAACGAGAATATACATTTGAAAGAGCATCTAAAAATTAATTGATTTTTGAATTTTAATCAAAATCGTTAGAGCGAATTTTGAGAAAATCGCAAAAAACTGAAAAAGTACATCAGTAAAGTACTAGTACTCTTTGGTCGATTTTGATTAAAAGCTTATTTTTCCGGTCCCGGGAGGTGTTTAACTTAAATATAAAATTTCAACCTCGTAGCTCAATTCCTTCATGCTTAAAATTGAACACACACACACACACAGACACACAGACAGACAGACCATGTCGCGAAAACCACTTTTTTGGATTCAGAGGACCTCAAAACGTGAAGATCCATCAAAATCTCGACATCGAATTTTTGACATGAATCCAATACTTTCTCTCTATATATATATTACATATATACATAGGTAAGAGAAAGTAAAAATGTATTCTGTCAATTCTAATTGAAATATTGTTACAAATGTAGCTCTTGAACCTGTTATCAATATGGCTCACGCTGTGATGAAGGTCCTTGAGCAAACTCTTCTGGAAGAATAAAGGGATTATTATTATTATTATTTATAATTTTTTTTTTTTCTAGATATCTTAACGTTAAAGTGGGAAAGCCAGAAGTTGAAGAGGGTTTCAACGTGACGCGTTCAACGACTCCACATGATTGCAGGCTTAGAGATATGACCTATTCTGCCCCTATCACTGTCGATATCGAATATATAAAAGGAAATCAAAAAGTCATTAGAAATAATTTTGTCATTGGAAGGTAAAAAAAAAACACTTATTATAGAAAGGATTCCATCCAATTCATTATGTAGCATACTGTTCAGTCAAAAGAGGAGGACCAATCAAGATTTCCCAGAGAGATGAACGCTGGGTAATTCGAGCAGTAAGCAACAACTTGAGAATCCCCGAGTGATTTTAAGTCTGATTTGGATCTAAATGTTTCGAAATTCACAGTCTACCGACTGATTCGAGCCAGTGAACATTTACAAAGCCAAAGATTCAAACGAGTTCCACTGCTTACACCTTCCCATAAACGTGAGTTTTTTAATACAAAGATATTATCGGTAATTTTTCTAATGAAAAAAAAGTTCAAACTAGACGGTCCAGATGGTATTCTCTATTTCTGGAGGGACCTGAGAAAAGAGTCGCGGTACTTGTCGAAACGGAAATTGGGAGGAGGAAAATCTTATGGCTTAGGAAGCTTTCTGTTCACTCCGAACCTTATCGTTAGCTTTTCAATCTACACAAATGAACAGTAAAGAATACATTTATGTGCTAGAAGATAATTTGCTGCCGTTCTTGAATCAATATGAAGATGAAGATTGAATTTTCCAACAGAAAAACCAATCCGTTCATTCCCCCAAAAGTCGCAAATCAATGGTTGAACAATAAAAACATTTCTCCTCTTTTGAATGATATGCATCCAAGTGAAAAAACCAGTGTATATGGTAGTGAGGGACAATATTAAGTCGCAACCATGAATTTTCTACTTGTAAAAAAATATTATATATTTTTTAATGGAAACTTTCATGGTTCAAACCTAGAAAATTTCCAATAAAGATTTTCATTTTCTTTTATAAAAACAATGAAATAATCACATGTAGAAAACGCATGGGTGGGACTTAACTTGGTGCTCACTGTACCTATAGTTATGAAACGGGGTGTATTTTTTCCCTCATTTTATTTTATACCCATTTTCAACTAAATCGGTTATTTGTTACAAAATATAATACTTTTTTTAGGATGCCTCTAATGCTACGAAGCTCTAACTGCGTTTTGCGGGATAAATCACCTTTCGAATTGTCCGAATTGAAAGAATGTCCCCTCGATCCTGGAGGTTATTTTATTGTGCGTGGACAAGAAAAGGTAAACAAAAGTTTGTAACTTTTTATTTTCATATCTACTCTTTTATCATCACTTTTATTTTTTTTTTCTGTCAGGTCATAATTATTCAAGAGCAACTTTCAAGAAATCGGATTTTTGTCGATAAAGACAGTTCATCAGGAGGAATTATAAGTTATGTTACGAGTAGCACCCATGAAAAGAAATCTAGGACCAATGTTATTACGAAGAATGGAAAGTTTTACCTCGTTCATAACACTCTTACTGAGGTAATTGCTTTGGAATTAAAAAAGTGATCCTTTGGCCTTTAAATACTTAAAACAATTTTGCTTTTAAAAAAAATCAAGTAGCTTTCTAACTGAATTATGATAAAAAACGCCTCATTCTCGGCAAAAATGACTTTTTTTCCATATAAGTTAATATTTCAAAACAGTTGGACTCTTCTTCAGAAGAAATATTTACAATAGATATTCTTTTTTTACAATAACCCTAGTAGTTAATAAGAGAAGCCCCCAGCAAGTAAGTCATTATAAATACGAAAATGGATTTAAAATTTCAATATTTACCGGAATACTGAAAATCTTGTATTCTTAATAATAACTGTCCTGAACAAGGTCGCAATTGACGACCGAAACGATGAAAAATTAAATAAAGAATTTTTTATCTAATTTTCTGACTGCTAAGTCTCCAAAATAGGCAGCCACATCTCACTGGATAAAAATTAATTCCTGATTAATTATTATAGTAAAGTGATGAAGATAGGGGCAGCCTGGTGGATATTATTGAGAAGGGTGAATAAATAAATAAATCCGGAGCTGATGTTCAGGCAATTTATTCGGATCAATTCCCTCCGCTATAGGTCAACGTTTCGGGGCATTTATGACAAAATTGAGGGCTAATTGTTTTCTCGACACCGCATGGTCCTGAAGAAGGAGCCGTTTGGGCCCCGAAACGTTGACCTATAGCGGAGGGAATTAATCCGAATAAATTGCCTGAACATCAGCTCCGGATTTATTTATTTATTCACCCTTCTCACTACTATAGTAAAATTAAATATTGATTTTCAGTTTCCTATGTATATCATCTTGTGTTTTTTCCTTGCTGAAAATTTTGCCATGTTTTTCTAAGATAACACTTATTTCTTTATTGTTGAATCTTAATAGTTAAGCAGTTTGTTTTTTATAATACTTTTATATTTCGACGCTCCAATGATTTTAAAATAAGCATCAGAAAAGAATCTAGATTAATTAATAATAAACTTTAAATTATTTTTTATTTCAGCCAATTCCAATGGCTATTGTTTTTAAAGCCATGAAGTATTGTTCGGACATCAATATAATGCGAATGTTGGGCTCTCAACAGAGAGATATGATTGCTTTTGCTCCAAGTATTGAAGAAGCGCATCGCCTTAAAGTTTTCTCGGAACTTCAAGCTCTCAAGTAATTATTTAAATAAATAAATTTCTATTATAAGCTGAAGAGAAGTTGCTGTTGATGTTATGTTAATGTTTAATGCCTCGTGATTATCTAATAGACTCTCACGAGGCATTAAACACCCGCCTGTTTTTATGAAAAAATATACATGTGCACAAATTTGTGCCGCAA
>JAKCPI010002746.1:0-51532 GCA_023213315.1 Euborellia annulipes
CAAAGCAATATAATGCGTTTAGCACACCAATTGAGCAAAAACGTTTTAGGACAAAATACAATTGGAAAGGATTCGACATCATTGAACAAAATGTTTTGCCATTGAACGTTTTGCTCAATTGGTGTGCGATCAGCCTAAGCTTAAAAGATTTCGTTACACATTCGGGGGATGAAGATCGCAAAAAATTCCGCGAGTGCATTCATTCTAGATTTAAATTATGTGGGAGAGCCTATATTTTAAAATGGAATTTTATCATCAACCCTTTCCTCTTTCGTTTTATTTTATTATAGAGTAAGCTATTTGAGCGAGTAGAATAAATATTTTTAACTGTTTCAAGAGAATAAATTTTAAAGAAAAATTTAAGGTGAGATTACAAATCCTTTTTTTCCCTTCTCTTCGAAAGTAAAACAAACAAAAAAAAAAAGAAGAGATAATTGGATTCAAACTTCGCATCTCTCTTCTGTTTTGGGTCGGATTACAACCTAATAAAATAATATTTCAAATACGTGCTGTAGACTAGGTATATAGACTATATATAAAAATATAATTTTTTGCGTGTCAGTGTGTGAGAGAGGAGAGAGAGAGAGAGAGAGGTGATATGATATCTCTAAAATTTAATTTGGTGATTTTTTTTTCCCATTTCCAATTTGTTCAAAAGAAAAAAAAATTGTAATATGAGCTCTACAAGAGGTGAATTTATATATATATAAGCTTACACTCGTGTAGAGAAATTCTAGAGATCAATCCAAGAAACGTGTGATCAATTTACAGAGAGGAGATATATTTCCTATATATAAAGATAAATCTATTTTCATTTTATAATTCTATTAAACACTCACGAGCTCACAAATAAAGCATAAAGGTAAGAAGGGGGAGGGAGTTTTATAAATAGGGGAGGGTGGGCCACAATGGAACATGGGCAACAGTGGGACATGTATTTTTTTTGCCTTTGGCTTGACAGCCAACTACATCACACTCTGGGTGAACTCCAGAACTAATTTTCTATCGATAGTTCATTGCAAGGGCGGATACAAGAGGGGGTAAAGGGGGTAATTACCCCCCCCCCCGAGATTTAAAAAAATATCTTTTTTTCGCAAAAAATATATTTTTAACGTAAAATTTTAAAAATTTGATTTGTATTTATATTCTCACGAAAAAACCAGGTTCCGCAAAAGAGAGAAATTTTCCGCGAACGGCATATGAAAAAATGGGAAATTTTGGTTCCGCGAAAAACAAAATTTTTCGTAAAAAATTTTTTGAGAACAGGCCCCCCCCCCCCGAAAAAATTTCTATATACGTCCCTGGTGCTGTGCGACACCACACCTCTGTCACACCAGATTACCCCCCCCCCCCCCGAGAAACACCTCTGGATCCGCCCTTGGTTCATTGGTGCAAATGGCTGCCACCTTGTAAGGAAGAAATATTATACATTGTTTGATTTTGCCATAGTGAAGTTATTTTTTCAAATTGTTTTATTGACGGAGCTTTTTTGTGATTTTTCTCTGAATTTGTGATATAAAATGAATTTATTATGAAATTTCAAAAAAAAAGCCGGACATTTTGGGAAAAAGCTGGAGATTCCGAAAAAAAAAAAAGGATTAGGTAAAAAGCCGGAGAGCCGGATGTGTAAGGGGTGCCAAAGGCTTGATGTGCCTGGGGCGAGGGCAGGGGGAGGTTGTGGGCCCTCCCTTCGCCCCCACCTGGATACGCTTTTGGTCAAGTGTTGTGTGACAAAAAGAAAAATCTTTTGAATTAACATAGAAATTTGACCTATGGAAAAATACAGTATTTATATTTTGTTACCATGGGAACCTTTTCCTATTAAGTACAAGAATAAAGTGTGCTTCAAACAATTTCAAAAGCAAAATGAGTAGCCTTTATACATTATAAAGAGCATCTAAAAAATAATTGATTTATGAATTTTAATCAAAATCGTTGGAGCGAATTTGAGAAAATCGAAATCAAAACTAGAAAATAGGGTCCGACCGAAACAAGATTTTCAGCCGAAACCGAATATTCGGCCTCAACCTTAGTTTCGGCCGAAACCGTAACCGAAACCGAAACTTGTATTTCCTATAAAAAATATTTTTCATTTTACCTTTTTTTTTTTTTTTTTTTTGAATTTTTTTCCTCCCATGAAAATCATTTTACCTTTTTTTAGGGAGACTAAATTTTTTCTCCCTCAAGTGCAAATCATTTGACCTTTTTTTTTTTTTGCGAGTCTCATCCCATTTTTTCAGACTCTGGTTTCGGCGGGCCGAAAGTTTCGGCTATTTTTTGGCCGAAACCGAAACTAAGGCCGAAACCAGGATTTTTGGCCGAAACTGGCCGAAACCGTAACCGAAACCGAATATTCGGTCGGTTCCTACTAAAAAAGTACATTAGTAAAGTACAAGTACTTTTTGGGCGATTTTGTACAAAAGTTTCCTGTTAAGTCCCATGCGGATCCCTAACATAAATATAAAATTCTATTCTGTAAAAATCTGTTGTACTACACTACCAAGCTGTTAATTACGGAAAGTAAGAGAAAGTTGTTTGCTGTGCGGCCAGTCACACCAGATATCTATATTTAATATAAGGGGAATAAGGCCCTAAGATAAACGAGAGATAAAGAATGTTATTAAGATGAATTCATTTATTAACCCAACAAGAACGAAAATTATAAAAATGCCCTTTTTCTAAAAGTAAAGGGTAGTTAGAGAATAATTTCTTTACGAAAACAAAGGGAATTCAGACAGGTTCAGACTCGAAAGAGATAAGAGAAGTAAAGACAAAAACTAAGAGAAAAATGATAAAAATATAATTATTAATTAATTTTATATTTAAGAAATTTGACTAGCCAACAAATAAACATACAAATTTGTTAAATGCGTTTTGTGAATTTAGTATATGAAGATTTGAAACAAGAATAAAAAATAAAATAATTTCAATTCAGAGTATATATTTTATTAGGATTAGGTAGATGTAGGCAGCCAGCAAGTGATTAAAAAAAAAACTCTATTTAATTATCGCCGACGTTTCGGAATCACATCGATCCCATCTTCAAGGTCATCAAAATAGAAACAATCTTTACAAGTATTTTAGTTTATCGTAAGTGTTTCGTTTTTATAAAAAAAAATACTTGTAAAGATTGTTTGTATTTTGCCGAATTAACACCAAATAAAATTTTTTGATGACCGTAGGTCCTGAAGATCGATGTGATTCCGAAACGTCGATGATAATTAAATAGAGTTTATTTTTTATCACTTGCTGGCTGCCTACATCTACCTAATCCTAATAATTACCATTCAGACATCGAATTTCTTCTGAAAATATATTTTTCAGTTTCATTTAATATTTAGATTGCTGTGTAGGCCTAATGTGATTTCTTTCAAACATAATATGAAATTAACTAATAATAAGAGAAAGTAATAAATTTGTGAATTGGATTAAATGAAAAATTGGTGAAAGCCTGATAAAGAGAAAGATAGAAGATGTGCCAATAATCACACCACAATTAACTTGTAGGGATTATAGAGAAAGATTGGCTATCAATGTCGAAATTATGAAAAATATTTTTAATATTTTCTGCTGATAAAACAATATTCTTTGGACCTAAATGTGTGTTTTTTGTATTGTGGCAACATGGGCATATTTTTATTTTAAACTGATTTTGTTTTGCCTCATGGTCTGAGAAAGTACCGAAACGTTTTTCTATATAAAAAAATCTCTCCAATTCTTTCATTTAAAAATAAGAATTTTCTCGCTTTCAAATACCGATTCAAAAATACCCCTTAAAATTAGAATAATTTTTGTTTTTCTTATAAAAAATACAATTAAATATAAAATATACATTTATTTAATTTTTTATTTTTAAATTTAAATAAAATAATTTGTAACATTTAAATAAAGATTGAAAGTTAATATAATAACAAAAAAAAACAAAATAAAAAAAATAAAAAGAAAGAAGTAGGTAGGGATATTTTATGGTAAATAAAAAATAAAATTTGCATTAAAAGAAATTATCAATTAAAATGGAGAGTAAAAAAAAAGAAGAGAAAACTAACGATTATATGCATTTATATACGAAACACAGAAGGCGACGCGGGGCGTGCTAACATGCGAAAATAAATTAAAAAAAAAAAATGACTAAATATTCTCGAATTATTTTATCAATTATAAATATTAAATGATTAATGAGAATAATTAATAAATAATTAGCAATATTGAAGTAAAATACCTAGTTAAAACCGTCGAGAAACGAGAGAGCGAGAGGGAGTCGACTAACCCCAAACATGTCTGGACACCGACTGAGGTGGCTTGGGTATTTCTTGCACACATTAGCACAGATTTGATCACTAGACAAGTCTCCACTCTACTGAATGTCTAGGCTAGGTTGGTGTTCTTTTCTATGCAAGCCTCGTGGCGCCAAAGAATACAACACTTGTGATTGGCTAATTAGTCAGAAGAGGGAGATGGACGATTCTATTTCAATTGCACAAAAGGGGAGTCAGGTAGTGAGATGACGTCTTCTTATGTATTTTAATGAATAGTTAGTAATACTTATCTACCGTAACTTAAATAATAAAGGAAATAAAAAAACTCTTAAGATTTTTTATCAAATTCCGTAAAATTTAATTATATAAATATTTCAGAATTTTCTTTCTTAAATTAAAATAATTTAAAATAAAAATTTTTATTGACTTTGAGTATTGATTGGACGCTGAATGAATGTAATATACCTGATAGATCGTAATGAATTTTATGAATGTCTATCAAAGAATATAAGAGGGTTTCTGTTGACTGAATCCTTGGTAGCTATATTTTTACTATCTCGTACCTCTATATATATGTTAATATATAGAGAAAGTATTGGATTCATGTCAAAAATTCGATATCGAGATTTTGATGGATATACACGTTTTGAGGTCCCCTGAATCCAAAAAAGCTGTTTTCGCGACATGGTCTGTCTGTGTGTCTGTGAACAAAATATCTCAAGAACGAAAAGAGCTAGGAGGTTGAAATTTTATATTTAAGTTAGACACTCGCATGGGACGTGACACGAAGCTTTTGAACAAAATCGGTCAAAGAGTACTAATACTTTACTGATGCACTTTTACAGTTTTTTTCGATTTTCTCTAAATTCGCTCCAACGATTTTTTTTTTAATTCAAAAATCAATTATTTTTTAGATTCTCTTTAAAATGTATATTCTCATTTTGTCATTCTGAAGACCACTTTACTCTTGTACTCCATAGAAAAAGATATGAGAAATGGTTGCCATGGTAACAAAATATAAATATTTTGCCATACTTATAAATACATCTTGAAAGTCGAATGTACAGTACTGTCGGGAACTAAATACATGTCGACACAAAAAATCTGGTGTGACAAGCACAGTACACAACTTTCGATTACCCAGGGTAAGAGAAAGTTGTGTGCTGTGCACCAGTCAGGATAATTTTTTTTTTTATAATTATGAAAAGGCGAGGGTCCGCCGAAGGCGGGCCCGAGTCAGATTAATGGGAGTCCAGGAGGGCGAAGCCTGGCTGTGCCCCAGTCATACCAGATTTTTATAAATAAAATAACAAATAAGAATAAATAAAAAAAAATATTTTTATATAAATTTATATTTTTTAGCATTAAAAATTTTTACTTTCTCTTACCTATGTATATATGTAATATATATATAGAGAGAAAGTATTGGATTCATGTCAAAAATTCGATGTCGAGATTTTGATGGATCTTCACGTTTTGAGGTCCCCTGAATCCAAAAAAGTGGTTTTCGCGACATGGTCTGTCTGTGTGTGTGGTGGGTGGGTGGGTGGGGTGTGTGTGTGTTCAATTTTAAGCATGAAGGAATTGAGCTAGGAGGTTGAAATTTTATATTTAAGTTAAACACCCCCCCGGGACCGGAAAAAATAAGCTTTTAATCAAAATCGGCCAAAGAGTACTAGTACTTTACTGATGTACTTTTTCAGTTTTTTTCGATTTTCTCAAAATTCGCTCTAACGATTTTGATTAAAATTCAAAAATCAATTATTTTTTAGATGCTCTTTCAAATGTATATTCTCGTTTTGCCCTCAAAATTGTTTGAAGCACACTTTACTCTTGTGCTTCATAGGAAAGATATGAGAAATGGTTGTCATGGTTACAAAATATAAATATTTTCCCATACTTATAAATTTTACATCTGAATTCAATTGTACCCTACTGTCGGAAACTAAATACATGTTGACACAAAAAATCTGGTGTGACAAGCACAGTACACAACTTTCGATTACCGAAGGTAAGAGAAAGTTGTGTGCTGTGCGCCAGTCACACCAGATTTTTGTTTTTGTATTATTGGGTGGGGGGGGAGAGGCGTCATACGATTAAATATTTCCAAGGGAGGCTTAGTAACATAAAGTTTGAAAACAACTGCTCTACTGTATTTAATAGTCTATTTAATATTTGAAAGGAGACAATATAAAAAAAAAATATTTGTATTTTCAATAAAACAAAAATTAATTAAAATATTAATTACCTTTAATAAAACCCTCCCGGGGATGCCGATGCAGGGGTGATATGTATAATTATTCACTTTCAAATACACGAGAGGGGAGAGAGAGGTTCGAAGGCTCTCACTCAACTGAGAGAAGTCTATACTTGTTTGCGCTCGCTTTAGAAAAAGATCCAAATAGCAAGTCTCATTTTATAAAAGATAAAAAAAATACTTTTTACTATCATCTAATATTATATAAATAGAGATAGCAAAAAATACTATGATTTAAATAAATATTTTCCACCTCTTTTAATTCCAGGTATTATTTATTTTCACTTTCTCTTACCTCTATATATGTATAGAGAGAAAGTATTAGATTCATGTCAAAAATTCGATGTCGAGATTTTGATGGATATACACGTTTTGAGGTTCCCCTGTATCCAAAAAAGTGGTTTTCGCGACATGGTCTGTCTGTGTGTCTGTGAACAAAATATCTCAAGAACGAAAAGAGCTAGGAGGTTGAAATTTTATATTTAAGTTATAACCCCCCTGGTACGCGACACGAAGCTTTTGAACAAAATCGGCCAAAGAGTACAAGTAGTTTACTGATGTAGTTTTTCAGTTTTTTCCAATTTTCTCAAAATTCGCGCTAACGATTTTGATTAAAATTCAAAAATCGATTATTTTTTAGATGCTTATTTTTAAAATGTATATTTTCATTTTGCTCTCAAAATTGTTTGAAGCACACTTTACTATTGTACTTCATAAGTAAGATAGGAGAAATGGTTGCCATGGCAACAAAATATAAATTTCCCATCTTGAATTCTAATAGAACGGCGGAAACTAAATATAGCTCAACACAAAAAATCTGGTGTGACTCCACGAAATTTTTTTTCTACTAAAATAAATCAGAAAAATTATAATTTTAACGAGATACTTATAATGAATATATATTACAGACATCATAATATTGACGTCATAGGAGACATCAGAACGTGTATTTTTGTCGAAATCCAAAGCTAAGGAAAATAAAAATTTGTTAAAAGGATTCAGATTCCGAAAAACAAATTAACCAAACTTAATATAACAATCATTATGGTCCATTTTTGTCAAAAAAACTGATTTTTTTTTATTATTATATACGCTATTAATAAAATATACATAATTTAAACATTAGAATAACAAATTCTATTTTAATTAAATATGTGATATAATATTCAAATTACATTACCGTATGCGTAACACAATAGAAATTAAATAAAAATGTGTATATATTCAAATAAAATTATAATTTATAATACACAGACGGGTGTATGTATTTAAATTTTAATAATTTAGTTTGACCTGGATTAGTTTCAAACTAATGATTATACATATTTTAGTTTGTTAGTTACTTTATAAACAGAGACAATTAAATTGACTATCAAACGGAGTCTAAAAGACCTTTAAAAAATAGAGCAGGGAGAGGGGAGGAATATTTCCGAGACCCGGGTCCTTTGAGCCCAGATTTAAAATTATAATAAGAAAATAATAATTTTGCTGATTTAGACAAAATTAACAAGGAAAGATGAAGTGGAATCTTTACTCTAGGCTCGTAATTTCCAAACTTTATATTACAACGCTTTCTTTAAAAATATTTAATCGTATGACGGCTTCCCCCTCCCCTTCATTTAATAAAATAACACAAAAACACATTTTTAAGGTTAAGAAATATAAACAATCAACGTCTCACCCAAGGGCGGATCCAGAGGTGTTTCTCGGGGGGGGGGTGATTTGGAGTGTCTCGTCGCACAGCACACAATTTTTTTCTTAATTTCGGTAATTTAAAGACTCATTGTGTACTTGTTTGCCAGAATATAAATACAAATCAAATTTTTAAGTATTAATTTTTAAAATTTTATGTGAAAAATAAATTTTTTGCAAAAAAAAGGTATTTTTTCAAATCTCGGAGGGGTAATTACCCCCTTTACCCCCCCTTGTATCCGCCCTTGGTCTCACCCCTCAGCCCAGCGCGGTACCATTTGGCCTGTCGGCGGCGATAAAAGGGTTGGGGAGCATTGTCCTAAAAATACAAGAAACTTCGAACTGTGGTATGACACGATACTACAGAAGTAGGGCCTACCTATTCATACTTTGTCCAAATTTCGAAATCTTTAAAAAAAAAAATGTAATAAACATGTTTATTATTTGATTGTAAGAAGCCCTAAGCGAGCAAGTCACGCATACATAATACATAGTCTATAGTAGTCATTAAATATATATTGTGTAATTTGCAACGATAATTAAAATAATACTGTATATCTTGTATTTTGAAAATTAATCGTCCTGGGGAAGGTCGTGATTTTCGACCGAAACGTCGACGATTGACTATTAAATAAAAAAAATTAAATAAAAATATATCCAATTCAATGTCTATAGCCACTTCTCATCATAATCATCTCATAAACATTATTGTTTTAGATAAAACAGTATTCATTCTAAAATTGTACAAAGATGCTGCCTGTGAAGGGTCAATCACAAAATTCTATTCACAATTTTTTAGTTTATAGGAGAGATGGAAGGCCACGCCCTTCAATACTCTTTAACTCATGGTATTCTGTAAGCAATCGTTCTAAATTATATTATTGATATAATCTACTTCACCCCGAGTCTATTAAATTGGAGACCTTTACAAAAACTATCAATAATTTAAAAAAGTATTAATGCAGCCATAATACATTCAAATACTCTTAAAGCCCTTGACCTATGGCTCAGAGGTAGAGCATTAGTTTCTGGTCCCAAAGGTCAAAGGTCCGCATCCCGTCCGAGGTGAAAATTTATTTCAATCCAATTGGTTACCAATCAATTGAAATAAATAGGGAATGGCCTCGGATGCCGAAAAAAAATACTGTTAAATACTCTAATTATATTTATTTAATTTTAAACCGAAGAGTGTAGTAATAATTTAAAGGTTGTTCGGAAAGAATCCCCCCGTCTAAGTCATAATAGAATTTAAATTATTATTATTTATTTCAGGGGCGTATATTGAAATTTTTTTCGGGGGGGGGGGGTCCCAAACGTTTTCTTTTGTGCAGATTTTTTTTTTTTTTCAAAAAATTTTTTTTTTTCTCATTTTTTTTTTTGGGCTTCTTTTTTTTCCGCGCCGGGGAAGTCCTCCCTCCGGCGGAATTTGTTGAGCTGTTGTTGGTCTTTTCTTTTGTATGTATATGTGTGTGGTTGGGTTTGGGGGGGGGGGGCCGCCCCCCCCCCCCCCCCCCCCCCCCCCCCCATTTATTTATTTATTTATGACGAGATATATTTTCCCAAAGCACCTTAGTCAAATTGAGAACTTGCATTTCTTAGGACCCCCTTTTGAATCGAAATTAACATGCAAATCCCCATATGGGGATTTAACATTGGCCTATGGAAGGAAGTGTCGGAAAGTGAATTTGAAAAATTTGAAATGGGCCTACTACATCAGTAAAGTGTACTTCAAACAATTTCTATAAAAAATTTCACTGATTTACTTTTTATAGAGCATGTAAAAAATAATTTATTTATGGAATTTTAAGCAATTTTAGTGGAGCGAATTTTGAGAAAATCGAAAAAAAAAACTGAAAAAACACATCAGTTAAGTACTAGGAGTTTATGGCCGATTTTGTTCAAAGGCTTATTTTGAGTGTCCGGTTGGGTACCTAACTTAAATATAAAATTTCAATCCGGTAGCTCAATTCATTCGGGCTAAAAATCGTCAGCCAATTTGAGGGACCCACTTTTTTGAACTCACAAGGGGAGTGCATAGCCTTGATAACACCGATTTGAACGAAAATTTTTTTATGTGTAGTACTTGATGAAAAACGAATTCTGTTAAAGCCAGAGAACGCGCTTCTCAACGGTTCGTCTAAAAAAAAATGTTAAAGATTTTGCCTGCATGCCTTAAGCCGTTATAAACAATAACATTTACAAAGGTCGCGATGGCTAGATCGGTAGGGCGCTTTCTTTATAAACAAAAAATCCCGAGTTCGAATCTCTCCTTGGGCAACTATTTTTTAATATTAATAAATAAATAAAAAGTTTTTTTTTTTAATTATTGGCATTTAATTTTCAACATGTTCCATATATTTAAAGAAAATTCGAATGCTTTCTGTCAAAAATATAATATAAGGAAATATTTAATATTAGGCCTATACTAGAAATATATTACTATTAATTAGACACATAAATAAATTTATAATAATATTTATGTTTTAAACAGTTGGGTCGTTCATTTTCCGAACTTTGAACATGTTACGATTTTTTTATGTGTCCAATTAATAGTAATATATTTCTAGTATAATATTAAATATTTGCTTATATTATATTTTTTTGACCGAAAGCATTCGAATTTTCTTTAAATATATGGAACATGTTGAAAATTAAATCCCAATAATTAAAAAAAAACTTTTTATTTATTTATTAATATTAAAAAATATTCTGAAACAAAAAAAAATAAATTACAAAAAAAAAAAATAGTTGCCCAAGGAGAGATTCGAACTCGGGATTTTTTGTTTACAAAGAATGCGCCCTACCGATCTAGCCATCGCGACATTTGTAAATGTTATTGTTAGCAACGGCTTAAGGCATGCAGGCAAAATCTTTAACATTTTTTTTTAGACGAACCGTTGAGAAGCGCGTTCTCTGGCTTTAACAGAATTCGTTTTTCATCAAGTACTACACATAAAAAATTTTCGTTCAAATCGGTGTTATCAAGGCTATGCACCCCCTTGTCAGGGGACATCAAAACATGTAAATCCATCAAAATCTCAACATCGAATTTTTGATATGATCGCAATACTTTATTTATTTCATATATGGGCCCTCTTACGCGTTTGTGTGTCGAGCGCCCCCTACCCAGTTTTGAGAAAATTAACATTAAATAAAAAATATTATTATTTATATTATTTAAAAAAATATTTTCTTCTTTAAACTTTTTTTTTTTTTTTTTTGGTGATACCGGTATTTCATAACATATATAGAGTAAGAGAAAGTAAAAATTAGCTTTTAATATATATGGTATATAAGTGCCTTAAAGTCCGAACAAGCCCAATTGAATTTAAATTAAATTTGAATGAATTTGTGACGAATGATGAGGAGTAATAATAATAATCGATTAGCATTGAGAGAAGGAAGGTAGATAGGTTTGGTATGGGAGGAGGGGGTGGGGGGGGGGAGTATCTACCTATGGTTTATAATTCTAGCTCCTGATTGGCTTCTCTGTTCCGCCTATTTAAACCTATAGATATTAATTAAACCCAAAGGCAAAGCTAACCTCTAAGTCACCCCAAAGGGATTAAAGGATAATTTACAGGGCGAGGGTGAAGAGAAGAAATAAAGACAGAGAAAATGGATAAGTAATAAATAAATAAATTACATTTGATGTAATTTATATGAAAATACAAAGATAAATGGGATTAGGTTTAAAATTTCGGTCTGAAAGGAAAAAAAAACTCAAATGTCTCTTGTGCAACGGATCAGGAGTTCGCAGCTATAAGTTTTTTTTTTTTATATATTCAATTTACATAGCCGACGCTTCGGTTCTTTGTTTGAACCATCTTCAAAGCTGGGAAAAGGTCTTTATGAATGTAACATAGTCGATTGTATACATTATTTGAAACATACCCTTATAAAATTGACTATGACATATTCTTATACTTTTTGTCAAATCTGAAGATGGTTCAAACAAAGAACCGAAATGTCAGCAGTGAATAAATAGAAAATAAAAAAAACTATAGATGCATTTTCTCATGTGATGCGTTTTAAGAAATGTTAGAAATAAACCAAATGTATAATTAAATTATAATAATATTCAAAATTTGAGCAAATTTAACAAAGCCAAAATATTTCGAATCAAGAAAAATAAAATTGGATTATTTATTAATAAAGAATAGAAATGGCTGTGGCGATGATTGAACAAGGAACAAGAGGCGTAGCGAGGGGGGGGAGCAAGGGGGCATCATGCCCTGGGCGCTACTCACAAAGGGGCGCCAAATTGCTTGTCAATTTTTGTCTCAAATTTAAAGCCTGACTATTTATTTTACTTTATTTATTTATTAATTTGGGAGTATATTTTACATATACCCTAGTAATATTATATGATTTCCGAATAGGGGGGGGGGGCGTTAAAAAGGCATTGTGCTCCGGGCGCGAGTTAAGCTCGCTACGCTACTGTAAGGAACGCTCTGAGCGTTTCGCTCCAGCCAGCAGAAATAAAACGCCTTTATATTATTTCGTCGACGATGGGAGCGATGAATTCCCGAAACGTTGGCAAAATAATATAAAAGTTTTTTACTTTCTCCTACCTCTATATATATGTTAATATATAGGGAGAGAAAGTATTGGATTAATGTCAAAAATTCAATGTCGAGATTTTGATGGATATACACGTTTTGAGGTCCCCTGAATCCGGAAAAGTGGTTTTCGCGACATGGTCTGTCTGTCTGTGTGTGTGTCTGTCTGTCTGTGAACAAAATATCTCAAGAACGAAAAGAGCTAGGAGGTTGAAATTTTATATTTAAGTTTTCTACCCCCTAAAGCGTGAAAATTAGCTTTTGAACAAAATCGGCCAAAGAGTACTAGTATTAATACTTTACTGATGTACTTTTTCAGTTTTTTTCGATTTTCTCAAAATTCGCTCCAACGATTTTAATTAAAATTCAAAAATCAATTATTTTTTAAATGCTCTTTAAAATATGTATTCTCATTTTGGCATTGAAATATTCAGAAGACCATTTTACTCTTGTACTCCATAGAAAACATAGGAGAAATGGTTGCCTTGGTAGCAAAATATAAATATTTTCCCATACTTATAATTTACATTTTACATCTTGAAATTCGAATGTACCGTACTTTCGGAAAGTAAATATATGTCAAGGACGAATACAAGGGGGGGGGGGGGTAAAGGGGGTAATTACCCTCCTGAGATTTAAAAAAAAATACTTTTTTTCGAAAAAAAAAATGTATTTTTAATGTAAAATTTTGAAAATTAATACTTAAAAATTTGATTTACATTTATATTCTGGCAAACAAGTACAGAATGCGCCTTTAAATTACCGAAATTAAGAAAAAAATGTGTGTTGGGCGACCAGTCACTCCAGATTACCCCCCCCCCCCCCGTGAGAAACACCTCTGGATCCGCCACTGATATATGTCGACACGCTGGTGTACCAGCACAGAACACAACTTTCGATTACCGAAGGTAAGAGAAAGTTGAGTGCTGTGCGCCAGTCACACCAGATTTTTTACATCTTGAATTATAATGTACTGCCGGAAACTAGAAAAACATACAACACAAGTTTGAAAAAACGAAGGTAAGAGAAATGATCAGTGTTTTTCACACCAGATTTTTAAGATATCGTTTTCAAACACACACACAATATTTTTTTGGACTCAGAAACGATTAAAACGTGATTTTTTGACGATTAATACACAAGACAATTGGAATAACAAAATATCGAGGTGGTTTCTTTTCTTTTTCTCTCACTTTCTTACTTACTCTACCAATTTTGACAGGTAAGTTTACTTATATAATGAAAAAAATATCAGTATAAATTTCCACTTGAAAGAGATCGATTTGACATTCCCTCTCTCTCTTTCTCTTCAATTCAAAGCCGATCAATGTCAAATTGTCACACACATCATCAAATTTAAGGAGAAGAGAGAGCGAGAGAGCGAGAGAGAGAACAAACAGCACACATCAGCATACTTAATTAAATTTACCATTTCACGATCAAATGTTTGCATTTTACAACGAAATATCCAATTACAATGACTCAAACATGAATTTGACAGATATTACTTGTTGTTTTCACACTCTATACAACGAAAACAAAAAAAAATAGAGATATAAAAAACAATCGATGTTTATTTTAAATAATGTTACATTCAAATTCATTTAAGACTAAAGAATTTTTTTTTTGGTCTATCGTGTTTATATTATCTGACAAAACAATGATCGAGCGTTCGTATTCTCAAATGGACGTAATTGATTAAATAAATAATTTTTTCAGGAGCGTACAGTTAACTAAATAATGCAAATTATTAGAAAACATCTCTATAGTTTGGCTCCCTTCCCTCTCTGTCAACGCTTCTCCAGCACATCTGGACTGCAAACACATTTAGGCCCGGGAAATACCGGCGACGAAGTCCCACAATATTAAATTTAAGGAAAAACAAAAAAGTTCATTAGTAATTTATAAACATACTAGCCGGCACGCCCGCCTTCGTCGTCTAGCCAGGGGGGATACGCCCCCTGGACCCCCGCCAGCTGGCTCGGGCCCGCCTGCGGCGGACCATCGCCTTTTCTTAATTATGAAAAGAAAATTATTTTTACTATTAGTGATGAGAAGTGGCTGTAGACTTTGAATTGGGTATAGGAGACTTTGCAGCCAAGGAATTAAATAAAAAACTTTTATTTAATTATTAATCGTCGACGTTTCGGTCGCAAGTCATGACCTTCCTCAGGACGATTAATTGTTAGAATACAAAGTTGACAGTATTATATTTAATGTAAATTTATACAATATTTAAATGGGATATATGCACTAAGAGTGAGTGATTTGCTCGCTTAGGACTTATTACAATCAATGTCGTCCTGAGGAAGGTCGTGACTTGCGATCGAAACGTCGACGATTAATAATTAAATAAAAGATTTTTATTTAATTCCTTGGCTGCAAAGTTACCTATACCCAATATTATTACTATGTGTAAATAAAATTTAATTAAAAATTTTTTAAAAAACTATTATTACTACGTATTCCAATCCAGTGCCTGCTTGAAGATTTTATTACATTCATAGAATACACAACTGCAAAGAATATTAAAATAGTTCTCTAACATTTCCTAAGGGAGAATTTCTAACTTTAGGAATTAATAACTCAAAAAGTTATAGGAATTTCAGGACCTGAGTTTTTCCCGGGACTCTCCATAACGTCCTCTATAAGACTGCAAAATTTCGTTTCAAAATTCCAACGGGAAGTTGGTCAAACAGAGCGTGACAGACGGACAGACGGAAACTCCGCTATTATTATATATAGATTTATTAAAATATCCTATTATGTTTCCACTGGATTAAATGTTATAAACCAGATTATTAAATGCAGGCATAAGCAAATCTTATAAGGGGTGGGGGGGGAGAGGGAGATAATATCATTAATTGAGGTGAAGAAAATTCAATTAGAATTATCTCTATTATGATATTATCAGCTTTCGTAATCTTGACTCGAATTAAAAGTGGAATCATGATTATTTTAACCGAATACACCTATTGCATATGAATGTATAAATTCTCTCTTTTTTTGTCGAAAACTTAACGAAGTTTAAATAAATCTTCTTGCTTAATTCTTCTTTCTACTTTAAATAATTAATTAATGAAAAAAAAAATGATGACGGTAGATTCCTGTTAAATTATTCATTCGAATTTAATGTTCTTTTCTCTTATCTCATTCAATCTTAATTAAATAAAAATTTTAAAGTACTTTTTTGTTCTTCCAAATAAAATTTGTTTAATTTTTCTCTGTTTTATACATTTGAATGCTTTTAATTACTCAGCTGTTATCTCTTCGTGTCTATTATTGATATCATCATGTGTATAATAATTAATTTTATCTCTCCACTTAGATAAACGAGAAGGGGAGGGGGGATGTGTTTTTGAAAACAACACCGATGATGAAGTGGCTTTATTGTAGAAGGGATGATCAAAACAATTCAATCTAAATGAATTTTATATTATTTCAATTATCAAATCTTTTCTTATGTATGCAAAATTTTAAAACGATTAGTTTTTGAGACCAAATAAATCACCAACAAAATTCCAAAAACTATATTACTTTCTCTTACCTCTATAAATATGTTAATATATATAGAGAGAAAGTCAGGGGCGCCAGAACGAATTTGAATCAGGGGGGGGGGGGGGGGGGCAAAAAATTTTTTTTAGAAAATTAAAATAATTTAATATGTTCAAATAGTATTGTATAAAACAAAAAACAAAAACAAATCTACTATAAAGCTTTAAAATAAAATCATAATTTAAATAAAATCATAATTTTAATAAATTTATGGGGGGGGGGGGGGGAGGTGTGGGGGGGGGGAAAATTTGTTAGTGATTTTATCAAAAATTTTTTTAGGCTATATTTATACTATTTGAAGGAAATAAATATTTTTAATTTTCTTCTTTTAATTCATTATAAAATGTTTTTAGAAATTAGAAATACAATAGGGTCTATATAAAATATTTTGGAAAAAAATGAATTTCTTACTCTTTTAATTTTTTTTTAATTTAAAAATCAAAAGTAAAAATGTATCATTTTTAAAAATAAATGAAATAAAAGAAGACATATTGCCCCCCTCTGCCCCCTCCTATAAGATGCCAGGAGGTGGGGCAATGAACCCTTGCCCCTCCCCCCCCCCAGTTCCGGCGCCTATGAAGAAAGTATTGGATTCATGTCAAAAGTTCGATGTCGAGATTTCGATGGATATACACGTTTTGAGGTATTTTTTTTCTCGAAAACTAACTTTTAATTTCCAGGAGTGGTGGCTGAACATATAATTAACAATGAGAGGAACAAGACAGCCGAAAGCAATTAGAGTATTTATATTTTAAAAATATTTATTTATTATTCATAATCTTGGTGACGTAAATGTTTGCTTCCTCCTGCCTCATTTGTTTAATTATCATCATTATACTATGAATTCTAGGAATAATCGATTCCTTTGAATCTCCATAGAACGAAAAGAGAAGTGAGAATTCAGTACTTCGCATACTTGTATCAAGTACCTTTAATAATGAGTCTGATAAGATTTCATAGTGAATACTTTGGCAACATTTCCAATTATACACTGAATATTTCAATAGATCCTCAACGTTTCAAGTGTTTTGTTAGAGTTGTTCAATGTCTATGGGCAATAAAAATGGACATCATTGTCGCCGGAATTCCTTTGCGTTCGTTCCTCTCTCTCCACGTATCGACCTGTCGGCAGCATTTCCACTATGAAGGGAGCAGATCCTTTGAACTTACAGATGAGCCCTTGGCCAAGAAGGGACGAGTGTTCAAGAGATTATGACTTTGTGAGAGTTTAACAAGAGCAAGAGAATCCCAGGATTTATTAATTATGGTTCGACAGTTTATAAATTTCTGACAAACTTTTGCACTTCACGGCACACGGATGAAGGATTGTATACGAAATAAAAATGAGAAATCAATATTGAATTGGAATTTGTTAAGCAGCAAGTGGTGGCCTCGATGAATAAGCCTGTGCAACTCCGGCAGCAATCTTTTAATTATTTACAACTATCATTAATTAATTGTAAACTCTTTATGTTCTCTGCAGTCGGAAAAAATACGTTTTTTTTTTTAAACAAATATGATTAGGATGGCAGCCAGAACAGATCACAGACAAAAATTTAGTCAATCTTTATCCAATTTTTTATTTCTATTGCCGACGTTTCGGATGCAATTCGCGCCCTTCCTCAGGACACTCGGTAGTCAAAAAATACAGTTGGGCGTATTTTTTGACTACCGATTGTCATGAGAAGGGCGCGAATTGCGCCCGAAACGTCGGCAATAGAAATAAAAAATAGGATAAAGATTGACTAAATTTTTGTCTGTGATCTGTTCTGGCTGCCATCCTAATCATATTTGTCAATTATACAGCAATCACCTCACTATTATTACGTTTTTTAAGTCTATTTCCGAGATCTGAGGCCATTTAGTCGACGTGATATTTTTTAAATTAACTGATTTAAAATCTATAGGAGCATACTATGGCGTTGAGCTGGTTAAACCAATTATTATTGTTGAGGAGCAGCAGAAAGTAAAGTATTTCTTACATTGATATATGATTATAATAAAATTTTAAAGCGAATAATTTTTTTGAAAGGCGTACGATATAGGAAATAAAAATTCCATGGTCTTATAAACTATATATGCTAATTCACTACAAAAACTATTAAGAACTAAATGACATTATTACTGGGAAAACTACACCCATCAATAGATTGAGAATAGAACACAATTTGCAGTATCTCTATATTTTCAGCATACTACATTTTCACTGTAACTAAATGGAATATAATAAACGACACCCTATTTACAAAATTATGGAAGATCTTCAGTGTAAAAACCCAACATGGGTGAAAACTTGAATAAAAAAAAAATAATGAGATTAAAAATACAAATCTAGAAGCTTTTTATCGGAGAGCTTTTCATTAGCAATCACAGACAATACAAAGAAGGCGTGAATCGCTTCTCATTTCTAACATCACCACACTGTCAATGCAAAGAATGTTCTCCTCGGCTTTTCTTGATTATGAAAAGAAAATTATTATTACTACGTATTCCAATCCAGTGCCTGTTTGAGGATTTGTTTTACACAACTGCAAATTTCTCTATACATTTCCCATGGGAGAAATCGTAACTTTAGGAATTAATAACTCAAAAAGTTATAGGAATTTCGGGACCCGAGTATTTTCCGGGACTCTCCATAATGTCCTCTATAAGACTGCAAAATTGCGTTTCAAAATTCCAACGGGAAGTTGGTCAAATAGAGCGTGACAGACGGACACTCCGCAATTATTTTATATAGATTATATGCCACAATTTAAAAAAGACCGAAGATGGGTGAATAAAGTTTTCCCGAAACGTCTCGCTGGACTGTAAACAATTGAAGGCTTATTAATTTGGGCTGCTCTTGTTCGTCATTCTTTACTTACAACCAACAGCCACTGATTTAATTGATTTAAAATTTGGTTTCTAAATTCCAACTGCAAGTTGTCAAAATAGGACCTGACAGACAGACATTAGGGAATTATTGGCCTTTATATAGATAGATCTTGAATCAATGTAGTTGTAGTTTGTACCGCCTGAAATTTTATGCACGTTCGTGACCTGAACTATCTTTAGGACGATAAAGATAAACCAAATACATAAGATTAAAACGTGCCTCAACGTTATTAAATCCTAAAAAATTATTCTCGACAATCAATAGCAATATTAATATCTGTTTAAAATCTAAAAATTAATTATTGTTATTTCATGGATGGCTTATGGGTTTGTCGCCATTGGTTGGCTCCGATGTTGTTGGAATTTAAAGGGAGTGGGGAGAGAGTGTATCTAAATCGATATCGTCTGGTGTTGTAAATGGATGATGATATCCTCGCCCCCCACCCTCCTCAGCTCCCACTTTGTATTATCTCTCTATCCCCGTCTATTTCTTCCCAATTGACCTAATAAGGCCTAAATAGCATTTAGAATCAATTGACTTAAAGCTGAAGATACGATTAGCATTAAGCCTCCTTTGATAACACCTTTTTTACCGCTTTTTTTGTTATTTGTTTAGCGCAAACAAGAAAACAAAACGATTCAAATGTGATAATAATAATAATATTGACCTTTTATTCGAATAAAATTGAAATAAAATAACAGCATGCTATTGAATGACACGCAATGGAAAAAATAACGAGACTGTATTTAAAAAATCTGGAGTGACTGGTCACACAGCACACAACTTTCTATTACCTTCAGTAATCGAATGTTGTATTCTGTGCTTGTCCCATCAGATTTTTTTGTGTCGAGATATATTTAGTTTCCGACAGTACAGTACATTTTACTTTTATTATGTGAATATATAGAGAGAGAAAGTATTTTTTTTAACACTCACTTTTTTCCCATACACATAGTCTTTTCGGCAACTTAGGCCATTTAAGACTTTAAGCGATACTCGTTATTTGTAAAAATATCTATTGGGTATCCAAATGGCTTAAATACTGCCTGAGATCCGAACCCTCGACCCTTGGTATACAAGACAGACGCGCTACCAACTACGCCAAGCCTGAGAGCTACAGTACATTTGAATTCAAGATGTAAAATGTATAAACATGGGAGAATATTTATATTTTGTTACCAAGGCAACCCTTTCTCCTATCTTTCCTATCAAGTACAAGAGTACAGTGTTTTTCAGAAGATTTCAATGGCAAAATGAGAATATACAATTTAAAGAGCATCTATTCAATTTCGTTCATAATGGCGCTTGATTTCTTTATGCATAACATCGTCCATATATAAACAATAAGGTACTGGCCGAAATGTTTCGGTGGAAACAAAGGCCTTATATATTTATATAAGTTTTCAACGCCCTTAAATTTGCCCTAGACCAAAAACACCCCTTAGATCTCTACAATACCAAAAGTGCCAACCGTATTTTAGAGGAATGCTCAATTTAAAACAAATACGCATTCTACTTAGGTTAGGTTAGGTTGAAGTGGCCGCTCCCAGAGAGAAAAAACACTCCCCACAAGGCCCCCTTTTGTGATGCTGGGGGGGGGTTCCCCCCCCCCCCCCCCCACAGAGGAAAGCTGGGGGGGGTGGTGGAATGTTTTGGGGGAAGCGGAATGGGAAGGGGAGTGGGGTTGAGACTTCCCTCCTCATCCTCAGCTTAGCCGGCCTCCCCGCCCGCCCCCTACGCATTCTACTTAAAATTAAAATTGATTGGTTCGATATTAAAGTTTTTTTAAATTAAAGAGTAACAATTATATTTTAGACCCAAATTTTGTTTATAAATTAGATTAAAGAGAACCTAACGATCAAGAATAATTTTTTTTGGCCGTAAATATGTGTACTGAGCGTGGTTAAATAGAGACAGAGAAAGGGGGGGGGGGGAGTTGGCTTGTCGATTGTAATGTTTAATTAACAGGGAGGTATGGGTGGGATGTGGGATGCAATGCAATGGAACGTCGATAAGGGTTGTATGGGGAGCGTCACGCTAACGGTAGTAAAAACCACCCCTCACCCCCTCCCGCTCTCTTTTTTAACCCTTCGGGAATGAATAATATCTATTGGATTTTGTTTTTCTCCATTACTTCCCCTCTAGCTTTAATTCATTTCATTTTTGGCATTCTATCGAAAAATTCTTTCTAATTAAAATTTATTTTTATTCCGCGAATAAATATTTATTTAAAAAAAAAATCTTAAATTTTCATAATATATGAATGGAGAGGCAGGTTTAGGTGTGTATGTGTGTGTGAGTGTGAATGGAAAAAAGTGTGAGTGTTAATTACTTTCTCTTACCCTATATATGAAATATATATAGAGAGAAAGTATTGCGATCTTTTTTAAGTCTTTTCCGCATCTCATGCTAGATCCAAAGGATTTTAAGTCACGGGGGTGGAGTTAAATGTTGATGATGAATAAATTTTAATTTTGGTTGGAGTTAGGAGGAATCTCACATACCCAGCATACAATTTAATTTAAATTACTTTCAGAAAGATAAGTTTAAATTGTTTAATTATTATTCTTTTTTTTTAACACTCACACTTTTTTCCCATTCACACACACATACACACTGTCTTTTCGGCAACTTAGGCCATTTAAGACTTTGTCGATAACCGTTGTAAATGAATATATCTATTGGGGGTCCATGTATTTTATTGGTATCTAAATAAAATCATCGGACTGCCTAGGATCTGAACCCGCGATACTTGATTTAAAAGGTCAGTATACTAATAACTACTTCAAGCCCGTAGGGCTTAATTATTTTTATGTGAATATTAAAAAAAAAAACTGGAGCCCCTGGAATTTAGACAACCGATGAATCTGATCTTATTCTCGGTTGCCTAAGTTATAGGCGAATCAAAAAAATACTTTCAAGGACGTTTTTATATTTCTCCCAGTTAATAAAATTATTAAAAAATGCTCAGAGGCCCACATCTTGTGGGTACGTGGATGGCGACCACGAGCTACCCAAGCTGGGACTAGCAGTCCTTCTATTCTTTACATGTCTGTCCCTTTCTTCTTTATTTTCAACAGGTGTCAGACCAAAAGGGGGTGCAATGGGCCGGCATGTTCTATTTTCTTTCAGTCGCAAAAAATCTCTCCGCCGACCCCGCACCACGGGAATAATAAAGGCGAAGAAAGAAGAAGAATAAAATTATTCGAAAATTTCTGGACAATAGAGCCAAAATCGTGGAAGTGAAGGATTGCCAAGAAAGGCAGAACATTGAGTGGGTGGAAGTTGCCATCGGTATAATAAAATTTAAAATAAGAAATAAGGAATATCCTTACGTTTCCAAAGAATAGATAAATTTGTTTTATACTAAATAAATTTACAATAGTCTCCAACAAGGACATTAAAGCAGATGTTTGTTTTCGCTGATCTTGATACGTACTCAAACCTCCCCAATGGGATTTGGGTCAGATGATTTGACAGTCAATCAAATCTATTGATACCAAATGGCTCCTACTAATCAGAACAACACCTGTTTTGTATCATCCCTAGTCCTCAATTTCTCTGAATAAACAAGAAAGGACTTGTTCCGGAAAACACAACCTAACGAGTTCTTTCTCAAGTGATTAATGGTTTGTGAAGAGAGTGAGATCCTTAAGCCTTCAACCACCCTTTGTTCTTCTATGTTACTGAATTTCTAATTTCTTACCTCTCTGTGTATTAATCAATAATTTTGTTTTTAAACACACAACAGTCTTTCAGCAACTTAGGCCATTTAAGGCTTTTACCCGTTATTTTTAAATATACCTATTGGTGCTTCAAACAATTTTGAGAGCAAATGAAAATATATATTTTAAAAGAATCTAAAATTAATTAATTTATTAATTTTAATCAGAATCGTTGGAGCGAATTTTGAGAAAATAAAAAAAAACTGAAAAAGTGCATCAGTAAAGTACTAGTACTCTTTGGACGATTTTGTTCAAAAGCTTCGTGTCACGTCCCAGAGGGGTGCCTAACTTAAATATAAAATTTCAATCTCCTAGCTCTTTTTCCATATTGAAGAAATTCGATTATAATTAATTTTCCAAATTATCACTATGTTACTTCCTGGTCCATGTACTATATGTGTACTTAATTTCAAATTGATTCATTGAAAATTGTGGATTTCTATAGAATTTCTACATACATATACGTTTTCCCATTTCATTTTTACTTTCTCTTACCTCTATATATGTTAATATATATAGAGAGAAAGTATTGGATTCATGTCGAAAATTCTATGTCAAGAATTTGACGGATATACACGTTTTGAGGTCCCCTGAATCCAAAAAAGTGGTTTTCGCGACATGGTCTGTCGGGGGGGGGGGGGGGGGGGGGTGTGAACAAAATATCTCAAGAACGAAAAGAGCAAGGAGGTTGAAATTTTATATTTAAGTTATTCCCCTCCATGGGACGTGACACGAAGCTTGAACAAAATAGGCCAAAGAGTACTAGTATGTTACTGATGTAATTTTTCAGTTTTTTTCGATTTTCTCAAAATTCGCTCCAACGATTTTGTTTAAAATTCAAAAATCAATTATTTTTTAGATGCTCTTTCAAATATATATTCTCATTTTGCTCTCGAAATTGTTTGTAGCACACTTTACTCTTATACTTCATAGGAAAGATACGAGAGATGGTTGCCATGTTAACAAAATATAAATATTTTCTCATGTTAACAATTGAATTTTAATATATCGGTGGAAGCTAAATACATATCAACACAAAAAATCTGGTGTGACAAGCACAGAACCTAAGGTAAGAGAAAGTTGTGTGCTGTGCGACAGTCGCGCCAGATTTTTATTTATTTAAGGCATTTTTCGACCTCGGAGGCCATTTATCCAATTCATTTGAAATACATTTTTGTCGCTTGAGTCGGGTCGGGAAGCCATGTCCCGTAGTACAAGAGGCAGAAACTCGACCAGTATGTCATGGTCCACAGGCGTTTTTATTTTTGCACTGAATTATGTTTATTTCCGTTCAAATAATTTAATACAATTAGTCTCATATTTATTTTCTCTTCTTTGAATAAAAATTTAATATAATTTCGTTCATGGCAAAAAGGAAATCAAGGAGACAGTTAATAAATATTTGCTTTTCGATAGACATTTCGGGGTAAAATTTAATGCTCATATCATACTCATCACTCATTGGATCATAAAGTTTAGTCAAACAGAGAAAGTTAGTTAATATACATAATAATATTTATATTATGTAAAATAATATAATTAAAATGTCAGAGGAACAAATAAAATTTCCAAAGTATATGAATCGGTACCATTTTATATAACTAATTAATAAAAAAAAATCAATTGATAAATATTTTTAAGTTAATATACATTAATAATATTTTCCTAATTGTAAAATCAATTATTCAATGAATGAGAGGTGTTTTCGAATATAAATAATATTAATAAATTACCATGGGGAGTGAGTAATAATTATGTTTTTAGATTCTATATAATTTTAATATTAAGATGTATTGATATAATTAATTGATACACGAGAAAACCTGTTAACTAATTGAAGGTCACTAAAAAAAAAGATAACAAGTGGGTTAATAAATTTAGGTAAAAAAGAAACAGGATAATTAAGTATTGTAATATTCAAGTTAATTAAATGAAAAACAGCAAAACTCTAAGGGTGCGTACACACCTGCGCTCTGCTCCGCTCTGCGAGCACCATGTTCGTTAGATGTGTACGGGTTTTGGAGATGCTCGCGAGCTGCTCGAGAGTCGCTCGCCAGTTGCTCGCCGCGATCCATCTCTTGTCGGCTTTTTCGACAAACCCTTTGATGGTTCGCGGCTCAGATTTGGACGGCGCGCTGCGGTGCCGCGAGCGGCTCGCGAGCAGCTCGCGAGCAAAATATAAAATAGACCTACTTTTAGCCTTTATAAGTCTTCTCTAAATCATTATTTAAATATTTTTTTTTTTAATATTATCATCTTCTATGTCTCTCAGAGACCAGGGAGGTTAATTATATGTATATTATTTCCTTAAAATATAGGCCTATGATGATTTTATATAGTATTTTTTAAGTAAATTTTAATATCAGTTTTCAATAAATGAAGAATTAATCAAATATTTTCAAAGGATCAGGTTTAATAAAAAAAAAAATTATATAAAATATAAATTGATATTAAAATTTATTATTTTTATATTAAATAGACTTGACAAATATTCTCTGACATTCGAGTAAAATTCTTATATTGACCGTTTATTTGTTGCGACCTCAAGTCCATCACAATTTCACTACCATTCTGTTTTTTAAATAGATTAGTACACCACCAACGTCGTTGTCTCCTTTTCTTTTTTGACAAACTTGCCATTAGCAAAAAAGCACCACTCATAACCGAAACGGCAAGAGCGTTTTCTCTATCTCGCCTCAGAGACATTATTATCTACACCAAATAATAATTAGTTTAAATGTTTTTTATTAGTAATTAGGCGCGCTCAGCAACACAATCTATTTGCGATTAATAATTATAAATAATTAATAATAAAATTTCAAATTAATTAAAATGTTCGTGGCTTTTCTTTGGATCGCGGCAGGTTCGGCAAAATGAATAATTTCAATGAAAATGGAACGAGCAACGAACACGAGCCGCAACGCTCAGCGGACAGAGCGCAGGTGTGTACGCACCCTAAGAATGCCCCATCTGGTAATAAAAAAAAATCTGGTGTGAAAAGCACAGAACACAACTTTCTCTCATCAAGAGTAAGAGAAAGCTGCTGTGCTGTGCGACCAGACATTTTTACTTTCTCTTACCCTATATGAACCCTGTTATTCAATGGTGTGTCAAAGACCAAATATCGAGTTTTGAGAAAATCAACATTAAAGTTTTTCTGATTTAAATTGTTTTTATTAGATTATATATCATTTTTTTTGTCAATTGTGCAAGTAAATACTGTAATTATGGCAGATATTCATAAATTATCTCTAAAAATATGACTAATTTAGAGGAAAAAATAAAATATAAAAAATTATTTTTACAAAATTCTCTATGTGCGATATATATTTGTAAAAAATGCTTCAAAGTCCATTGACCCATGATTGAAAAATTCTCTAAGTCCAATTATATTTGCAAAAATGCTTCAAAGTCTCTTTATATTTAATACTAGTAGCATAGAAACTTTTTATCAAAATCACATTCATCAATTTTAAATAGTATTAATATTTTAAAATTAAATACAAAGTGATATCAAAATTTTCTCATCAATTAATTTCTGAATAAATAGCTTGGAAACAGTAAATCAAAGTTATAATAATGAAATAGACTTAATATTACGGCCACTTCAACCTAACCTAACCTAATATTATTTATTTTTGTTGTCTTTTCGAAATCGCACAGATCCTCATCCTCATCTCCATTTTCATTATCAGGAATAATATCAAAAAATTAAATTTTGACGTCTACGAATTCAGAGAAAATTTTCTTATTTTTCAAAAAAAAAAAATGATTTTTGTTTATTTAAGGGGAAAAAATATATATAATATTATTTGGTAAATAACTTTTTATTGGTTGTTAAAATCGCACTGGTTAAAACTCAATTAAACGATATTAATTTATTGTTAATTGGAAAATTATATATATAGTTCATAGAAAAAGATAGAAAACATTATAGAATTAGGCTAAAAGAAATTAAAAAATGAATTATAATTTTTGTAGGTTATGAAATACTTGTATTAAATTTCAACAAATGGAATATAGTAATAGTGTATTGAATATATAAATTTGAAATAAATAAAATTAATATTTTCTTGAGTTTATATTAAATACCTCTAAACAATAGCGATGCCGGTGTTCATAATTGAAAATACTTAGGGCATAAACGCAACAATATATCTCAAACGTATAGTTGTTTACGATGTCTTGCACTTGACGCATAAATGAAAAATTGTTCTTTTCAAATTAAGTATTACGAAACAACATGTTAAGTACATAAATCATTATTGAAAAATGTAAAATCCTGCATTGAAATATTGTAAAAATAATTTTATGCTTTTACATTAAAAATAAATTTTTTTAAGACATATTTCATAAAAAATACTATTAATTAAAGCATTTGAAACAATATTCCATGCTTAACTCAATTTTGAATTTTTTGGTCTTTGACACACCATTGAATAACACGGTTCATATATAAAATATATATAGAGAGAAAGTATTTTGTTTCGAGATATATTTAGTTTCCGTCGAGATATTAAAATTCAAGATGTAAAATTTATAAACGTCCTCGGGGCTTGGTGTAGGGGTTAGCGTGCTAACCTCGTAGACCAAAGATCGCGGGTTCGGACCCAAGGCAGTCCGATGATTTTATTTAAGCCATTTGGATACTAAATGGCTTAAATAAGAATGCCTGGACTGGACCCCATATATGTATATTAAATTAATAACGGATATCGTTAAAGTCTTATATGGCCTGAGTTGCCGAAAAGACTGTGTAAATGTGTGTGTGAGTGTGAGTGTGGTTGAGAAAAAAGTGTAGTGTTAAAAAAAAAAATATAAACAGAGGAAAATATATTTTGTTTCCATGGCAACCATTTCTCCTATCTTTCCTATGAAGTACAAGAGTAAAGTTTGCTTCAAAAGATTTCAAGGGCAAAATGAGAATATACATTTTAAAGAGCATCTAAAAAATAATTGATTTATGAATTTTAGACAAAATCGTTGGCACGAATTTTGAGAAAATCGAAAAAAAAAACTGAAAAAATACATCAGTACACTACTAGTACTTTTTAGCAGATTTTGTTCAAAAGCTTCGTGCCACGTGCCAGAGAAGTGCCTAACTTAAATATAATTCAAATATTGTATAAAATATTAAATACATTTTTCTAAATCAAGTATCAAAATACTGCTCAAATAGGCCTCAAAACGTGTATTTCCATCTAATTTTTGACATGAATGCAATGCTTTTTCTCTGTATATTCAAATCTATACTTAAGTGAAAGTAAAATTAAACGCAAGTTTTTTCGAAAAAGAAAACATTTATCTATAATGACAGTCTTTCAAGCGGAAGAGAATCGAATCCTTCAAGGAATTAATCATCGGACATGTGAGAAGTTTGCTAAAAATAAAAATGTGTTACAAATTTTTTATTTAAAAGGTGAGAGAGAATTTTATGTTGGTATGAATGGTATGATGGACAATTAATAGAGCCGATATCAAGTGGGAAATTAGCTCTCGTTGACAATAGATAGAGATAAGATGACAATAGATAGAAGCACCAGCAGCAGCCAATTAACCTCCTTAACAGCTTGAATGTCATTTGCATTCCGTTGTGAAGTCAGCCACAGGATGTCATCAACTCATAACTCTCTCTCTCTCTCTCTCTCTCTGGAGATAACTTTGATTTAATTAATTGCCATGAAGAGAGACAGAGAGAAATGTTACCAATGAAATTATCTACATTATTTCAACTCATAATAAATTTGTTTTATATATTTGTCTCGGGCAAAAATTGAAATGTGTCTTTTTATCGAGGAAACAATTAGTGTAGAGAGGATGAAGTTGTTAAGTAGAAGACAGCTTAAAAAAATATATTAAATGTTTCCTCTTTATGAGGAAGGAAACGAGGATCCCAAGAAATTTCTGAAGAGAAGAGTCTTTATACTAATGTTTACAATATGAGTGTGGATATAATTCAATATTCTAACTATGATGAATGCCCATGGGGCTTGGAGTAGTTGGTAGCGTGTCTACCTTCTATACCGAACGTCGCGGGCTCGGACCCAGGCCGTCCGATGATTTTATTTGAGGCATTTGGATACCAAAACGGCTTAAATAAGAATGCCTAGACCCCAATATGTATAATAATCAATAACGGATATCGTTAAAAGTCTTAAATGGCCTAAGTTGCCGAAAAGACTGTGTGAATGTGAGTGTGAATGAGAAAAAAGTGTGAATGTTTTTTTTTTGAAAAAAAAAAAAAAAAAAAAAAACTATGATGAATAAAAACGAATTTCAAATTTAAGAAAATTTTATAAATTAGCTAGGCAATTATTAAATAAAATGGGTAGGTAGCTACAAGGTATCATGTGAAACGTCCCCGAGTTGCCATCCATACAATATGAATTAAATAAATAAATTTAAGCATAGAAACAGTTCATATAGAATTCAACTAGTAATCACTCGAAAGAGTATTGTAGATAGTCGAGTTAAAAAAATAAAACTTTCTGTTTTTTAAAATTTACTCATTTGAAAGGGAGGGGATAGATAAATGACTCGAATCTCTCCAAGTTCCGAAACTCCTCCAAGAAAAACAAATTTTTGCTTACACTTAAAATTATAATTTATCTTAATTTGAATATAAATAAAGGGTCGGACTAGGCCGAGCGCACAACTTTGCCCACCCACTATTCAAGAAAAAAATATTTCCTTCCCCTAGAGCCCCCCCCCCCCTAATGGTCCGATGTTTACTAAAAGCTTTTCAGTTCTTGGCCTCTATCCCTAGTTGTAAAATTTCAAAACAATTGAACAAATAGTTTTTGAGTTTTCGTTGACGAAAAAAATTACCACAGACACATATTATTGTAGTTTGATCTCTTTAATGTGAGTATATGTCTCTTGGTGAATTTATTGATACAATTCCCAGCTCTAAAGATCGGTTTAAGCAAATATCGAAATGTTAGGTAAAGAGTTTGTAAATTACACTGTGACCAGGGCCTTTGTTTAGGCCATTATTTATACGTAAATATACCTCGCATTTGAATTCATATTATTTACTTACTAGACTAAAATATGTCAGCTACCTAATATTATTTTTATAATAGCTCAGATGACTCACTGTCCACATCCTGTCAGGCTTGGATTAAATTAATTTGTGTGAATGATTTTAAGGATATATATCATTAATAGTACAGTATAATGACAAATAAATCAACTACGTAGATGAAGGCCTGCCTATTGAATAAATTGAGAATTTATTGGGCTATATACTAATAATAATTAAAAAATCGTAAGAATATTAATTTTTTTTTTTTTTAAACAGATTATTACTAAAGTCTGGATGTATGCAAAAAAAAAAGAATGTACTAAAAAATCTCAAAATATGGATTTTTACTCAAACGTCATAAGGTGGAAGGTGCTTGGATAATTTTTCTAACTAGCCTACAGATATAGAAGATATATAAAATTGCACAAAGAACTCAAAAAATAAGCATAAATTAGAAGAAAAAAATCTGAAAATTAACGACGCAATTATACAAGGTGGGGGGACCATTTTGTCTTTTCGATTCCACTTAAACAAACAGCAGAACCTGAAACGATGATAAAGATAGGTCAATCGAAGAATGTTAACTATTAAATCCCCAATTGGGACATTAAACAAGTTCAAAAATGAATGTTTAGAGTGGGCCTACTTGAAAGTGACTTTTGGATTTCTTCAAAAGATATTTTAAATATTTTACTTCAAAATAGGGGACGTTAATAGCCTCAAATGTCGAAAAAGACTAACAAAAATTAAATCAACAAAAGTTCTCTAATAAAGTTAATATTAAAAAAACTTTCCAAGTCGCAGAAGATATTTTAAATATTTTACTTCAAGCATTGGTAAACTTTTTAGGACTGTTTCGAAAGAAATATCAGCAAGAAGTTCAAAAAAAAAGATACTCGAAAAACAAGGATAAGTAGCTTAACTCAAGGTCATGGAAGAAAAAACCGCTTTTGTTACTTAACAGAACTCGGTTTCTTTTTGGGTAGTCAATATATTCAGGACAGGGAAGATGGTATCGGAAAAATTTCCTTTGTTTCCGGATTCTACAAAACTCATTTATAATTTTCTAATTAATATCGTATTTTAATGAAAGCGGCAGGAAAAAAAACTTGTTGAGTATATAGATAGCTACAGCTAATTAGACTGTGACATCGAAGCTCTGAAAAAATATTTATAGACGAGATCTCTACCTCTATGTTGACTACTCTTTCACATTAAAAGTATTATTAAAGTATTATTATTTCTCCTACCCTATATATGAAATAAGCTATATATAGAGAGAAAGTATTGCGATCATGTGAAGAATTCGATGTCGAGATTTTGATGGATATACATGATATGATGTCCCCTGAATTCAAAAAAAGTGGGTCCCGCAAATTGGTCAGAGTGTGAAGATTGTGTGTGTGTGTGTGTGTGGACATTTTTAATCATGAAGGAAATGAGCGAGGTTGAAATTTTATATTTAAGAAGGCACCCCCCGAAGTCGTGAAAATAAGCTTTTCAACAAAATCGGCCAAAAAGTACTAGTACTTTACTGATATACTTTTTTCAGTTTTTGCGATTTTCTCAAAATTCGCTCCAACAATTTTGATTAAAACTCATAAATCAACTATTTTTTAGATGCTCTTTAAAAAGTATATCAGTGAAATTTTTCGTGAAAATTGTTTGAAGTACACTTTACTGATGTGGAAGTATTCATAGCTCAACGGCATCTATGAATCGCGTGGTCAAGTTTGAAACTAAGGTGCTACGGCAAACTTAATATATCTCGACACAAAATGCTGGTGTGACCAGGACGGTGCTCAACTTACTCTTACCGAATGGTAAGAGAAAGTTGTGTGCTGTGCGCCAGACACACCAGATTTTTATTTTTAAATTCAATGTTTAAAAATTATTTGCGAAGAGAGTATTTTTTTTTATTTTGCGATCAAACTAAGTGAGACAAAAACCACAGACAACATCTAATTATTCATCAAATTTCATGAATTACAATTTATTCAATTAAAATTTCAAATTTGACAAGAACGAAGAAAAATAGTAATTATTAATAGAAATTTAGTTCATACAAGCAGAAGGGCAGATAGCTAGATGGAAATTAATTCCAAAAACGATCGATAGATGGCTACTAACAGCGAGAGGGGGGGTGGGATGGATGATGCATGAAATCCTCTAGTAAACAAATCCGATACAAGCGTAATCTACTATTGAAGAGTAGGAAGTATAGAACACTATAGAAAAGGAGTTGAATTGCTTCCTGGCTAATACTCCTAATTAATGCAAATTGGTGAGTAATCATTTAAATCGGACGGATTAGATTGGTAATTTGCCATTAGAGATAAGCTTATCGACAATTCTATTATGATTTTACTATTCATATTTTTAGCTAATTAATAAAAAAAAAAAGGTCAAGCAAAGTATTTTGTGCCAAAACAGAAGTAATCAATAGCAGGGGCGATATAAGGAGAGGAGCCGAGGGGGCACGCCCCCCCCGAAATTTTCGAAATGCATATACATATATAGGGATGTACAGACATTAGCGGGTCTCGCCCCCCCCCCCCCCCCGAAATGTTTGCTCGGTCCCGCAGTGTGCAAATTTTGGTTCCGCAAAAGAGTGAATGCTTCCCCGTGGCGACAAAATTCACGTGTTTCCGAAAAAAAAGGGAGGACGATTACCACGTAGGAGAAAAAAATTTTGGTTCCGCAAACGAGGGGATGTTCCGCGGGGCGGGAAAATCTCAGTGGATCTAAAAAAAAGGTATAACGATATCCACGACCCGAAAAAAAATTTGTCCGTACGGAATAAAAATTTTGGTTCCGCGGGGGAAACGAGCAAATGTTCCGGCGGGACGGAAAAATTTTAGTAAAAAAAAAAAAAAAAAAAATTTTACGCAGGGCGAAAAACTTTGGTTCCGCAAAAAAAAATTCTTAGGAAAACCTTTGAGTTCAGGCCCCCCCCCCCCTTTCTATATACGCCCCTGATCAATAGTGCTGGTTTTGTCCAATAATTTTGCACAGATGAGAGATTTCTAGTTAATCAGCGCGCATGCGTGATCAGTGTTGGGCAATAATCCCAAAAACGTCATATCTATGAAACCGACACAAATTGTTTGATAAATTTTTCTATGCTGAATTTAGAGAAAAAGTTTCTCTTCATTTGACTAGACCTCGCGAAAAAATTTAACTTTCAAGTACTTAAGTTCGTTAATTTAAAATGGATTTATTATAAAAAAAAAATACTAGGCCTATATACACGGCTTTTTACCTAAATCCCCGGTTTTTCCCCCAAAACCTCCGGCTTTTTATTTTAAATTTCATAATAAATTCATTGTAGGCCTATATTACAAATCCGGAGAAAATTACAAAAAAACAAGGTCAATCGAATAACGGTACCCTAGTTGAGCTTCGCCCCCCCCCCCCTCCCGTCTTCAAAGGCTAGTTACGCCGCTAATTCTAATGTCAAGAATCCTCGAGAATAAACTAAATTGTTATAGAAAAGAAATAAAAGCACTTTTTTTGCATTAGGTTATAGTTAGAAACGTAAATGTATTTTATTCTGAAATTTTATCAATGGCATTATTATTCTAAATTCAAAAGATTTCTTTACTATTCAACTAGTAGTATGTATATTAATCGAAATTTTTTTTTTGTATTATTCAGGGGCATTGAATTTAAATCAAACCCAAATTGAATTTGTAGAATCGCTGCCTCAACTCGCAGCTGTTCTTTATTTAATTTGATTTTCTCTATTCCTGTTATAACCCCTGATATGTTTTGTTTCTATTTCAATAAATTTATAACCATAGGTAGCAAGAAAAAAAATTTAATTTTTAACCTTAGGTTCTTTTAGTATCCTAATTCCAAATGTTTTTAATTAATGAATAAAAGGAAAAAAATATGAAGGGATGAAGGGATGACAGAGATAACTAACAATTGAAGGGAAGCGATTGATTAAAAGATTAATTGAATTTCAAAGGGATATTGTGGAAAGGGGACGAATGGGAAATTAAAGTGGAAATGAAATGAATTTAAATGAACCCAACCACGTGACTGATGTACCCAACAACAAAAAGAAAATATTCTTTTCTCCTTCGTACAGTATATAGAAGAATCAATCAGGAATTAGCTCGCTACTGGCTAATTCTGCCCGACTGTTCCTTTCAAAAGATTACAGCAGTGTTTCTTAACCTTTTGAAGTCCACGGCACCCCAAAGGTGCGTTGGGAATAACATTATACACTAGGGGTACCCTTCCTTTCCAACCCCTAGCAAAACGAAATTTTTTAATTCAAAAATTTGCCAAGAGATATCAGAATGGTAGCTAATTTAATACATTTGGTTGATTTTCATTGATCTTTTAGCAATAAATACTTTATAAATGTTATTATATATTATGTATCATTTAGAAAAGCATAAAAATATATAAATATAGGTCAGATATAGGCTAAAATTATATCGTCTGTTAGACTAGCCTGCCATCTATTGCAAGAATGCTGAACTAATTTGACAGTAGGTTTTTAAATAAATCATCTAAGCTTATTATAAAAATTTCTTAATTAATATGTGATTAATAATAACAATAAATTCATTTTTAAATTAAAAAAAAAAATTACAGATTATTGGGACAGATTGTTTTTTTGGATTTGCTTGATAACAAAAAAATTAATTAAGATAATTTTTTAATAAGTCATTAAAAAAATTATAGCTCGATTCCTCTTATGAATTTAATTCATTTAAAAAAAACCGCATTGAAAAATTCCTTATAATAGTTTAGTAGTTTTTTTTTTAAAGTACGTTTAGACGTCGCTCCTGAACCCCTTAAAAATATGGTATAGTACAGTGGTTTCCAAACTTTATGCTACCACGCCTCCCTTAAAAATAATTAATCTTATGACGCCTCCCCTCCCCCCCATTTTATAAGATAATACAAAAACAAAAATTTTTAATGCTAAAAAATATAAATTTATATAAAAATATTTTTTTTATTTATTCTTATTTATATTAAAACTAGCAATCATTTGGAAAATTGGTCCTGGGGTCAATATTCGCGCCTCTCCTTAGACTAGTCCGCGCCTCTCTAGGGAGGCACGCCTCACAATTTGGAAAACGCTGGTATAAGGGTATTTTATGGCTGGTGGAATTTGTATCAGGAATGAAAGTTAGAAAAAACGAAGCCAGCATTTTTTCTTTAAAAATATATTTTAACAGCTTACGTTCCGGTCTTGGTAGAAGTCATCCTCGGATGACCACTAACAGCTCCGATGATGGCTTTGACCAAAGCCGAAACGTAAGCTGTTTTATTTTTTAAAGAAAAAATCCTTCCTAACTTTCATTCCTGAAGAAAAATATTTGTCTCAAATCTTATTTTCACGCTCTAGGGGGGTGCCTAACTTGAATAAAAAATTTCAACCTCCTACCTCAATTCCTTCATGCTTTAAATTGAACCCAAACAGACACGCAGGCAGAGACGATGTCGAGAAACCCACTTTTTGGATTCAGGGGACCTCAAAACGTGTATATCCATCAAAGTCTCGATATCGAATTTTTGACATAAATCCAATACTTTTCTCTATATACATATGTATATTAACTTATAGATATAGGTAAGAGGAAGTAAAAATTCAAATCCGAATTGAGATTAGTTCGATATACAAAAAGATGCGTTAACTCACCCCAGTAAAATTCTAAGTGGACTAATCATATTTTACTTTTCTACCTAATGAAAAAAATCCCTACAAAATTCTGCAAGGGATTCGATGGGTTCCTAAGTTACCCCGTGTTATTATTATCTGTTTATGAGAGTTTCCAAATCTTCCAAAAATTAATTCCGCCCCAGTAATAAGAAATTTTAGAATGACATTAAAATGTTTCTACCCCACTATGCTATTTGCTAAATATTGAATATAAATTTAACTCAAACGGAATGCACTTATTTTTTAGTAAAAGTATTTAAAAAAAAAATATCTATGCATTATAGGGGATGGGGCATTAACCCCCCTGGTTAATGCCTTCATATCTCCCTCCCCACCCCCTTTAAGGAAATGCGAGCCTTCACCGCGAATTACTCTCAAAATAATTTGAATACATTTATAAAAAATTATTTTAATTTTTATTTTATTTTGAAATTATTTTATTTTAATTTTCAACCTTTAATCCACCCCTGTGTAAAAGTATAATAAGGAAATTTGATTAACAAAAAAATATAGAAGAATATAATTGTAAATAATGGTGACTTAAGAAAAGATAAAAAAAAAACTAATTTTTTTTTCAATGACACCTACACTCCCCCTCCCCCTTTTAATAGCTTATATCCTCCCTCTACCCTTAGTGAAATACAAATATTTAATTTCATATTCAAAAGGATCTTTTTTCGCAGTCAAATTATTTGTTTCTATCATTTTCTTTTTTCAACGATAAAATGCATAATAATTACCTTTAATAAGACTCTCAAGAGGGTGTGCTGGCTAACGGTGAGGTCAGGGAGGGTTGCACTATATTAATTATTCACTTTGATTCACTTCAAACACAACAAAAAAAAACAGCAGCTCGGCGCGCCTGCCGCGCGGCCACCGACTCGACTGAACGAGATGAACTTGTCTCTTCTCTCTTTGTATAGGAATAAATAGATGAAAATAACAATTCCCTTTTTATTAAAAGTAAAAAAATACCTTTTGCTCTAATCTAACTATATTTAGAGATGGAAAAGAATGTCAACAAGTGATTTGGAATATTCCAAGGCCTTTCTTAAATAATCAACCCTTCATCCCCCTTAATAAAAATAATAATCAACGTTATTTTTCGATTGTTTTCTATTTATTTTGTTTCGATTTAGCTAAAAAAAATAAAAAAAACAACATTTTTTTTAATTTTTCAACCCCTAATCCAATCTTTTTTTCACATTAAATAGTAGATGGAAAATATTATTTGTAGTTATTAAGAATATATATATTTTGGGGTCCAGGCATTCTTATTTGAGCCATTTGAAATCCAATCCTAATAAATAAAATAATTAACAATGCTATCGCCTTCGGCGAGCTTTGCATCTATCTAGTCAGAAAATAATTAAAACCCTGAAAAACTTCCCTTTGGGTTTTACACATAGTATAATTTTCTAGAATGAGTCTTACTTTAGGCCAGTGGTTTCCAAACTTTAACCTCCCTTAAAAATATTATGAATATTACGAAAAATCGTATGACGCCCCCCCCTCCCCACACATTTAATAAAAAAATACAAAAACAAAAATTTTTAATACTAAAAAATATAAATTTCTATAAAAATATTTTTTTTTATTTATCAATATTAATTAAAACCTCCGTCTCAGAAACTTCTAAATTTTATTATTTTATTTATAAAACTAGCAATCATTTGGAAAATTGATCATGGTGGCCAATATTCGCGCCTCCCCTTAGACTAGTCCGCGCCTCCCCTAGGGAGGCGCGCCCCACAGTTTGGAAAACGCTGGTATAGTATATGGTGTAAAGTGAAATAATTTTAATGACCGAAATGGTAAAACGTAACATTTGGAACAGATGATTTTATTTTACCTTTTCAAATTTAAAATTATTTCACCATTTACCATATTTTATACCACATACTTAAGGCTAAAGATATCAGGTGGGGACTTGATTGTGGCGCTCACTGTACACTGAGGGTCAATATTAAGTCCCACCCATACTTGTGATTATTTCATTGTTAAAAAAAAATATTATATATTTTTTAATGGAAACTTTCATGGTTCGAACCTAGAAAATTTGCTATAAAGATTTTCATTTTCTTTTATAAAAACAATGAAATAATCACAAGTAGAAAAAGCATAGGTGGGACTTAATATTGACCCTCACTGTACAGGCTTTGCAAATGATCGTACATAATATTTTTCAAAAGACAGACCTCAAAAAAGTAGGAAATCGATCAGACTAATACTATTTCTAGAAAATTGAATATACAACACCAAATATTTAAATTAATTATAGGAAAAAAAGACCAAGGCTTGTCAAGTTTGAAACGAAATCTGTGAATATGGGTTAGAAAAAAAATAATAATTGTTTATCTGAACTTAAAAGTTTTAATTAAAAACATTTTATTAGAGCTTTTATTATAAATGCTTTGTTTTGAAATTAGTTCGTGATGTTTTATTATAAAATAAATTCTATGTTGAAAAAACAATTTATAAAGAACATAGAAGAAACTTTCCAAATAAAAGTTAAATTAAATGAATATTTTTATAACATTTATTAATAGCCCAAGAAAATTGGATGGTCCATCTTTTATCTCAGAGCGACAATACTCATTAATGCTGTTAAAAAGAAATCAAATTTAAATTCTTTGTAAATTTTTTTTAACCAAGTGACATCTCGTCCTATGCAAGGGATGTACGAATTCGGTACGAATATGAAAACACATTCTTCGAAAGGAGTAGGCTACACCCCCAGCTGGTGGTGGGGGGAGTCCCTTCTTTTTTTCCCATTCACACTCATGTGCACACAGTCTGCTCGACAACTCGGCCATATAAGACACTAACGATACTTATTAATTTATTACGATAGATTTAGAGGGTCATTTGATATTCAAATGGTTAAAAATCTGACTGTCTGGGATCCGAAACCCCGTCCTAGCCACTACACCAAGCCCGAGGGCCCCTCCTTCCTAGCATAGAATAGGTTGGATAAAATAAACAGGATGGATCTAGAGTTAGTTGGTTAGCAGGAAGAGGAGTTAGAGATAGGAAATAACGTAATTCATAGGTGGCGAGGGGTGTGTGTCAGTGTCGAGTAAATAAATAAATTTCGGAAAGAATAACAAAAAATAAATTCTAAGCATCAAAAAAGAAAAAAAAAAAATTTTTTTCTTCTCTATATAACATATCAATGATTTAAAAAGAAATTTAATATAAAAATAGTCAAAGTCCTAAAGAAGGTCAAAATAAGGGCCGAAAGATATAAACCGGACAATGACGAAATTTTTTTTTTTTTATTGAAAACACTTTTTTTCTACCCCAAGACTGTGACATTAGATGGTTGACTTCAATCATAAACCCGTCACAAAATTTTATCAATTAAAACGGCTCTAAAGATTTTTTTTTCAAATTTTAAATATATATAGGGATTGCGGTGTGGATTTCAAGTGAAACATTTTGAACAAGGGTTGTATTTATGTGGGTTTCACGAGGGTAAAAAAGTATTAACACAAATTTAAATACTCGATTATATTTCGTTTTTTGTAACTTCTGAAGATGGGTTAACAACCCGAAATATATCAAGTATTTAGCGTTAATACTTTTTACCCTCGTGAAACCCACATAGATATAGACTACTATTTTCGGTACGAATATGAAATTACAAAGGGGGGGGGGGATAGGTCTTGTCTTTGGGAAAATTCGAGTACTAGACTTTACTGATGTTCTTTTTTTAGTTTTTATCAATTTTATCAAAAGAAAAAAACCACCGAGCTCCCGGAACTAATAATAAAAACAATATATATAGGCAAGGATTTAATTATAACTATTTGGTATCCAAATGATTTAAATAAATTCATCGGACTGTCTGGGATCCGAACCCGCGCTTTAAAGCTCGCAATATTTGTCAACACCTCTAGCCTCTTGGCCACAGGAGGGTTAATAAACTTGACTGTCCTATAAAATTAGGCGGTTTGCTATTTTTTCCTTAAATAATTTAATCTGTGCCTGTAACTGTAAACATGATTTTCAATTAATACCTCACTAAATTTACTTAGAGAAGACTATTATAGTATTCAGTATATGAGCATATACAGGTACGTGTATCGTTAAAAGAGGATTGAATGTCATAAAACGTGACTAATAGGATCTCAAAGCTATTTCTAGCTAAGGTACAGTATATATTGCCCTTTCATTGATTTTCCCTTTTTTTTTTTTATAGATCGTAAATGAAATCAAGGTAAAATCCTTCTTTCAAGATACACGTTCCAACCTCTCATAATGAAGATATAGCTATATATCGGTGCGCTTATTTATTTTATAGCCATCTCGTCTTAAAATGAAATGTTGCTTTTTAAAGTCGTAAGATCAGAATGTTGGAGTAATTGGTCAACCTAATTTTGAGTAAAAGAGAATATTTACTTTGAAAGTTTACCAAATGGCTTAAATAAGAATGAATGGACCCCAAATATGTATATTAATCAATAACGGATATCGTCAAAGTCTTATATGGCCTGAGTTGCCGAAAAGACTGTGTGTATGTGTGTGTGTGAGTGTGAATGTGAAAAAAGTGTGAGTGTTAAAAAAAAAAGTTTGAAAGTTTAATTTCTAAAAATCTGGTGTGATGGTCGCACAACACTTTCGATTATAAGTATAGGAAAATATTTATATTTTGTTACCATGGCAACCATTTCTCCTATCTTCCCTATGAAATACAAGAGTAAAGTGGTCTTCAGAAGATTTCAATTGCAAAATGAGAATATACATTTTAAAGAGAATCTAAAAATTAATTGATTTTTGAATTAAAAAAAAAATCGTTGGAGCAAATTTTGAGAAAATCGAAAAAAACTGAAAAAGTGCATCAGTAAAGTATTAGTACTTTTTGGCCAATTTAAAAGCTTATTTTCCCGGTTCCGGAGGGTGTTTAACTTAAATATAAAATTTCAACCTCATTGCTCAATTCCTTCATGCTTAAAATTGAACACACACACACACCCACACACACACACAGACAGACCATGTCGCGAAAACCACTTTTTTGGATTCAGGGGACCTCAAAACGTGAAGATCCATCAAAATCTCGACATCGAATTTTTGACATGAATCCAATACTTTCTCTCTATATATATATTACATATATACATAGGTAAGAGAAAGTAAAAAACAAAAAGGAGAAGCATAAAAGGGGAACTCAACTGCGGGAACTGAGAAGATGCCTGTTGAGATTAGACGTGAAAGTCCGAAGATTGTAGGTTTTGGGGAAGATAGACGCATGGGAGGTCATGGGGACAAAGGAAGAATTTTGTTACCATGGCAACCATTTCTCCTATCTATCTTATGAAGTACAAGAGTAAAGTGGTCTTGAAAAGAGTTCAATGAGAATATACATTTTAAAGAGCATCTAAAAAATAATTGATTTTTGAATTTTAAACAAAATCATTGGAGCGAATTTTGAGAAAATCGAAAAAAAACTGAAAAAGTGCATCAGTAAAGTACTAGTAGTACTCTTCGGCCGATTTTATCAAAAAACTTCGTGTCACGTCCCAGGGGGTACCGTACTTAAATAAATATAAGATTTCAACCTTCTAGCTCTTTTCGTTCTTGAGATATTTTGTTCAAAGACAGACAGATAGACAGACAGACCATGTAGCGAAAACCACTTTTTTTTTTCAGTAGATCTCAAAACATATTCAAAATCTCGACATCGCGAATAAATTACAATGCAAATATTATCATTTTATTATTCAAAATTCAGAACAAACGAAATTTAATAATATAATTTCATACTGTATTCTATGACATTAAAAAAAAAAAATTCTATTAACTTCCTCGTTTAATCAAACAGTCACGTCTGACTTCTCCCTCCACTCTCTCAGAGTGAATTTAGAAACATCAGATATGTAACTTTTCATAGATTAAATTTAAATATATATAGAACAAGTTAATTCCGATTGTAGATGAAAAGAAAGAGAGAGGAAATTTGCATTATACACACCAACTGATAGCACGTGTAAAAAAAAAAACATCAATCATTTACAGAAGAGAGGATGATTTAAAGGGCAAAACTGAAAAAGAAAAAAAATATTGATAAGCTTCGGAAATGACGTAGAAATAAATAAAACAAGTGGTTGGGCACCTCTTTACTCTCTAAAAACGAATTAGTAAAAAACTACTAATTCATAGTGTATAGTCACTTTTTTTAAGATGTGCAAAGTAGACCACCCGTAAATAGTGGATATCCACCTTTTCAATTAGTAAAAATTATTAATATGAAAAATTCACTAATTGAATAAGTGAATTTTTAAAAAAATAATGACCAAAAAAAAAAGAAATGTTTAAGATATATGAATTAAGGTGCGATGACACCGGGACCTAACTTGTATTTACAGACTCGATTTCTAGCCGAACCCACTTAAACTTGACTTACTTTTACTTCTCTGTTATTTGGTATATAAGTATGTCGCTGATGTTGACAATGCTTTTTACTTGAATGTTACTATATTCCTTCCCAGCAATTTATTTCTAAATAAACTTAATAAAACTAATTATCGTTATAGTAAGAAATATATTTATTAAATTTTAAGTAAAAATATTTCTTAATTGACTATTTAAAAAATAATATTTTATTAATTTAAAAAAAATTTGGAATCTATTTGTTATGACTTAACATATATTTCCTGCAATTTTTAACAAAAAATACAAGTTATCTCAATATTATTATTTATTTGTATTATTATTACTTAAATAAAGCCTTATATTGCCAAAAATGTCTTTATTAAGGAACCGATCAAACAGCTGGTCGGCCATGTTGGCTTCTCAGACAGCCGGAATTCAATGAACTACTTTTTGAATTAGTAAAAAATAACTAATCTAAAAGTAACCAATAAATTTACTAAATATATTAGTAGATTCTACTCAAAATGACTAAATTTGGTGTAATTTTCTTACCTACTGTTTGAATAAGTAAAAATTCTACTAATTCGTTTTAAGAGAGTAGAAATGTCATTAGTTTTTTTTAATTATAGCAACCCATCAAATAACAATTATAGAAAAAGTAAATGAATCAGTACTCGAATTCTACAATCATTATTTTTAATAATTAAAAAAATAAGCAACGAAGTTGCAAACAATTTTCGCTATTGCTATTAGCAATTGCCACTTAGCTGGTATTTATATGATTAGCTCTGATTAAGGAGAATGGGAAAGATTTGCAACTACCATATTTCGGTATTGGTTTTTTCAAGGTCGTTATGGATGCAGAATTTTTAACATCCGCGGATTTCAATTTTTTTTTAAGATATAGGCCTACAAGTATTAAGTGCACAAATAAATGAAAGTGATGTTAGTTTTTAATTTTTTATATATCAGAATCAATTTTTAGTACAATTTTGTAACAATTTTAAGTATCTAAGAAAAATGAAATAAATTTCAAAAACAAATCTTTAGTAATTAAAGTACAAGATTTGTGAAAGTAGTGTTAGTTTTTATATATTTTTATTTTGAAATCAGTTTTAAATATAAATTTGAAACAATTTTAAGAAAAACGAGCCACTCAGGCCCTGCCCATTTCCTTTTCGTGTCTCGACTTGCCCCATAACGACATCAGCAAAAGATCCGGATTGCGGATGTGGATGTCTAAATCAATGCAAAAGTTCCGCATTTACGGTTGCGGATGCGAATATCCGCAACCCCCATGTTTTTTTTTACCTAAAAAAATTAATTCAAACGGTTCTTCTACGTATTTCTTGATCACCTCAAACACAATCCATTTTTAATTTCTCTTACCCTATATATGAAATATATAGAGAGAGAAAGTAATGCGATCATGTCAAAAATTCGATGTCGAGATTTTGGCGGATATACATGATGCCCCTTAACCATGAAGGAAATGAGCTACGAGGTTGAATTCTGTATTTAGGTTAGGCACCCTCCCAAGTCGTGAAAATAAGCTTTTAAACTAAATTTAAAATAGAGGGACTTGAGAAAACAGTGGTTAATGAAAATATACCAACATTTAGAATTATAATAAATTTTACCGCACCTTGCGGGCCGATTACTTCCTAGTTTTAATATCTACTTACGACCACTTGTGGACTATAATTGTGCTAAACTTCTATCTAATCTGATAAATAGTTCCAGAGGTTTAATAATAGCTAGACACAAATATAAATACGAATGTACATTATTTTAAGATTTATTTTCTGTATTTTTAAAAAGATATACATACACACTTATACGCATGAAATTTTAAGATTTATTTTTGGTATTTTCTGAATATCGAAGTTTTTCTTCGATTAAGTGGAAAATCAGTTAATCAATCATCAATTGAAAATAATTTATTAATACGATTTGCTATTTTAAATTTAATAAATGTTATAATTAGCATAACCCGTGGCTTTAACGAGAGGATTTTCAATTCATCTGGCCGCAGGACGATTAATAATGCTGCAGGTTCATTAATTAATAATTTGAAAATGTAATTATTATTAACGTTCTGGTATACAGAAAAAATAAGAGACAAAACAAAATTCTTTAAAATAATTTAAGTACCAACCCCCCAACCTCCCTCCTTGGACTCCATTGGAAGTACAATAATTTGCTAATTTGACACGCTACATTTTCAAGTCAAATACAATTTTTTACTAAATAAAAGTAAACTTTTCCCAATAATTTTGAAATAAAATTTTATTACAAGATGTGAATTTTATAGGCTGGATAGTCGTTAGCGTATAAAGAAAAGAATAGCAGCTATGATTATTTCGTTTATTAAGGCCTCTAAGCTGAAGTTTCCGGTCTTGGTCAAGTCATGCTCTGAAGATGGTCTTGACCAAGACCGAAACGTCAGTATAGAAGCCTTAATAAACGAAATAATTATAGCTGCTATTCTTTTCTTTATACGATAAAATTTTATTTTTTGAAAATCTTGGCGCCTAAAAATCCAAAAAGATGAAATTTAAAGTTTCAAAAAAAGAGACTAGTAGTGTTTTCCATCTCCATTTTGAAAAATCTGGTGTGACTGGCGCACAGCACACAACTTTCTCTTACCTTCGGTAATCGAAAGTTGTGTTCTGTGCTTGTCACACCAGATTTTTTGTGTCGACATGTATTTAATTTAGTTCCCGGCAGTAGGGAATATTTGAATTCAGATGTAAAATTTATAAGTATGGGAAAATATTTATATTTTGTAACCATGACAACCATTTCTCCTATCTTTCCTATGAAGCACAAGAGTAAAGTGTGCTTCAAACAATTTTGAGGGCAAAACGAGAATATACATTTGAAAGAGCATCTAAAAAATAATTGATTTTTGAATTTTAATCAAAATCGTTAGAGCGAATTTTGAGAAAATCGAAAAAAACTGAAAAAGTACATCAGTAAAGTACTAGTACTCTTTGGCCGATTTTGATTAAAAGCTTATTTTTCCGGTCCCGGGTGGTATTTAACTTAAATATAAAATTTCATCCTCCTAGCTCAATTCCTTCATGCTTAAAATTGAACACACACACACACACACACACACACCCACCCCCCCCCCCACCCCACACACACAGACAGACCATGTCCCGAAAACCACTTTTTTGGATTCAGGGGACCTCAAAACGTGAAGATCCATCAAAATCTCGACATCGAATTTTTGACATGAATCCAATACTTTCTCTCTATATATATATTACATATATACATAGGTAAGAGAAAGTAAAAATGGGAAAGCTCAGGGCTACTCGTATTTCTTCTCTATTAAGTTCTTGATATTTCATAATTTTTGGACTTTGGCAAATTATAGAAAAAAAATCTGGTGTGACTGGTCGCACAGCACACAACTTTCTCTTACCTTCGGCAATCGATAGTTGTGTTCTGTGCATGACATCCAGATTTTTTTGTGTCGAGATATATTTAGTTTCAGCCGATATATTGGAATTAAAGATATAAAATTATATGAGAGCAAAATGAGAATATACATTTTAAAGAGCATTTAACAATTAATTGATTTTTGAATTTTAATCAAAATACTTGGAGCGAATTTTGAAAAAATCGAAAAAAAAATTGAAAAAGTGCATAAGTACTAGTACTTTTTGGCAGATTTTCAAAGGCTTCATGTCATGTGCCTAACCTAAATATAAAATTTCAACCTCCTAGCTCTTTTCGTCCTTGATATATATTGTTCACAGACACTCGCACACACTGACAGAAAGGCCATGCTGCGAAAACCACATCAACATTTATTTGAATTCAGGGGGGAACCTCAAAACGTGTATATCCATCAAAATCTCGACATCGAATTTTTAACATGAAACCAATATTTTCTCTCTATATATATTAACATATATTGAAGTAAGAGAAAGTAATAAAATTTTATTTCAAAATGCTTGACTTAGAAATCCTATTAGATTTTGAGATTTTTATTTGGGCTTTTATCGGTCTTTTCAGGGACAGTTGACAGACAATTTCTGGAATTATTTAAGTTATAAGTTTTATGTTATTATTACTATAGTAATAATTTGGAAAATATATCCGGCTTATCTTTTACCTCCAATGAATAGTAATTATAAATTTTGATGAATGAGAGGAACAAGAGATGTATAAAAATTATCGATTTTATTATAGTCATTTAGGAAAATTTATTATCTAATTATTATTAAAAAGAATATTGAAAGATTAATGATCCCTGGTCCATGTCTATTATTGCCAATTCATCTATTAATTACTCACTCCGTAGTGTATAATTAAATAAAAAGATTTATTTACATTAAAGGGGTAAATAAAGCCAAGTTATTAGCATCTCTCAATGTTTGGAGCAATTCAGAATTTACAATATAATGTAAACATTTCAGATTTCTAGGAACCCAAAATACACTGTAAACCCATTGAGATGTCTTAGAAGTGTTATCTGTTTAAAAAAATCTGGTGTGACTGGCGCACAGCACACAACTTTCTCTTACCTTCGGTAATCGAAAGTTGTGTTCTGTGCTTGTCACACCAGATTTTTTGTGTCGACATATATTTAGTTCCCGACAGTACGGAACATATGAATTCAGATGTAAAATTTATAAGTATGGGAAAATAATCTAAAAATAATTGATTTTTGAATTTTAAAAAAATCGTTGGAGCAAATTTTGAGAAAATCGAAAAAAACTGAAAAGGATACATCAGTAAAGTACTAGTACACTTTGGGCGATTTTGATTAAAAGCTTATTTTTCCGGTCCCGGGAGGTGTCTAACTTAAATATAAAATTTCAACCTCCTAGCTCAATTCCTTCTTGCTTAAAATTGAACACACACAGGCACACACAGACAGACAGACCATGTCGCGAAAACCGCTTTTTTGGATTCAGGGGACCTCAAAACGCGAAGATCCATCAAAATCTCGACATCGAATTTTTGACATGAATCCAATACTTTCTCTCTCTATATATTAACATAATATATAGAGGTAAGAGAAAGTAAAAAAATCTGGTATGACTGGTCGCACAGCCCACGACTTTCTTTTACCATCGGTAATTGAAAGTTGTGTTCTGTGCTTAACACACCAGATTTTTTTTTGTGTCGAGATATATTTAGTTTCCGCCGATATATAAGGTTGTCAAATATCTCCCTTCCGCTTTTTTGCTCTTTATTCAATGCTTTATAAAAAGTGTTACAGTGATCGGATTTAGTTCAAATATGCGCTGTTTTGTTCGATAATCTGTTTCCATCTAGACGGCAACTTCATAATACCCCCCTCCTTATTTGCTAAGAACTCGGACAGCCACTTTTCACAAGCTTCTTTTTAGTCCAACTTTACACCACCAAGGGCGTTCGCCATGGACAGGAACAGGTGGTAATCACTTGGCGCTATGACCGGGCTATATGGTGGATGCAATAAAACCTCCCATCCGAGCTCCCATAGCTTCTGACGAGTAATCACCGAAGTGTGTGGTCTGGCGTTGTCCTGGTGGAACACTACACTCTTCCTGTTGGCCAATTCTGGACGCTTCTGGTCGATCGCCTGCTTCAAGCGGTCCAGTTGTTCGCAGTAGATGGTAGAATTAAGCGTCTGGCCATATGGGAGCAGCTCATAGTGGATGATTGCCTTCCAATCCCACAAAACACACAGCAAAACCTTCCTGGCCGTCAAGCCCGCGAAATTCAAAAGACAAAAAGGCGGAAGGGAGATATTTGACAACCTTATATATGAATTCAAAATTTATAAACATGGCAAAATACAATTATGTTAGTATGGCAACCATTACTCCTATCATTCCTATGAAGCACAAGAGTAAAGTGTCCTTCAAACAATTTTTTGGGCAAAATGAGATTATACATTTTAAAGACCATCTAACAATTAATCGATTTTTGAATTTTAATCAAAACGTCGGCAAATAAAAATTAAATAAAAGATTTTTTTATTTAATCTCCTGGCTGCAAAGTTCCTTCGCCTTCCTGATTCATTATTACTGTTTATCCTTCCCTAATTAAATATTATCGAGTCGAGATGTGTAGGAAAGCAGCAATTTCTACTTTAATTATTCCATTATAATTTATTTATAATAATAATTTTAATAAACTCTACTAGCGTAAAGAGGCAAGCAAATACTCCCTTTCTTCGTATTTTTTTTCTCCTCTTAAAATGAAATTATTCTTTAATCTCTCTTTGTCATTTTATATAAAGCCATTTTACAAATTCAAAGCTGAGCGACGGATTATATTGTATTTTGTTGCTTGGTGTTTTTTTATAAAGAAAATATATACAATACAAAATCAAATCTATTTAAATTCCTATACACAAAGAGTTGTTTTTTTATCCATATCAAAATCATCTTCTTTTTTTATTATTCATAAATCAATATATATATTTACTATAATATTTGAATTAAAAACCACCATTGTCAACATCTCTAAGAAGAACTCAGCTGGCGTCAATTAAATCATAAATATGATTCACCATAGAGCGCAAGAAATTAGTAAATAACAATGATGGATATGACGTCATTAAATAACTGCTATTTGATTAGAAAAAGCTCCCCAGTCACGTATTTCTTATATAGGACTCGTTTTATCACGCCTTCACTCTCTTGCACTCATTTTTTTTCTCTCTCTTAAAAGCTACCTTTATGTCTTCGTGACATCACAGAACAATTTTATGACTTTTAGTGTGAGTAGAAGAATCCTTTTAAACAATCAAAAAATTATAATTTCTAGCTTAGAATTGTCAATAGTGGCGGAAATATGTTATCAATTAAGGAAAGTAAAAGAAAAGTCGACAAAAAACTAATTGCCTTGACAAAAAAATAAGATTAAGAACACACGTGCAGCTGGTAATCTCGGGAGAACCGAGTGTGACATGACGATCACAGTCTTCAGGGGGGAGGTGGGCCCAAAGACTTGAAACATTCATCAAAATAATAATATATTTAATACTTAAAAGGGACGGGAGTCTGCCCGGGAACAGTGAGCGATGTAAAATAAAAATCTTTATATTTTGTAGCCAACGTTTCGGTTCTAGTCGCACGCATCCTCAGGGCAAGCAAAATTGTCAAAATTCACGTTGTACTAAACTTGCCCTGAGGATGAGTGCGATTAGCACTCGAAAGGTTGGCAACAAAATATACAAGCTATTTATTTCTCTGACTATGGGCTGGGGACGGGGCTTCCAGCAGTTGAAAAACGGATATGGACGCATGCCAGTGACCCTTTAAACGCCGAAGACGGGCTTTGCGACTAGTATTTAATATAAATAAAATAACACAATGATATATCGGTCACTAATCTGAATAATTTAGATGTACAGTGAAAGTCAATATTAAGTCCCACCCATGCGTTTTCTACATGTGATTATTTCATTGTTTTTATAAAATAAAATGAAAATCTTTATTGGAAATCTAGGTTTGAACCATTAACGTTTCCATTAAAAAATATATAGTATTTTTGTAAAAACAATGAAATAATACACGTAGAAAACGCACGGGTGACTTATATTGTCCCTCCTGTACAAGTGTTAAATATTTATACCTAAGAAGATTTTCTCAAAAAAAAAAAAAAAAAAAAAAAAATGTTTACTTGGGAAAATCAAAAATTATCTTAGAGCTGGAAGTACAGATATCGAGACAACCTTGATTTACTCAAGAAAAAATGTTTTATCAATTCAGTGAATAAACAATTTAAAAAGAAACGTTCTATGATAGTAAAATATCATGGAAACTACTGTGCCAAACTGATAGAAAAGATAGAAATAGAGATTATCAAGTGTCTGTTAGTTTTTCTATATACAAATTTCAATTATAATTAAGCTTAAACTACCACCAAGATTGATGAAAACAAGTAATACCACCCTCGGGAAGGGGGGGGGGGGCTTCGTTAAATACATTTTCTTTTATTGTATGCTATTAGTAATAATATATTTGTTTAATTGCCAACGCATCTATAAAAATTGGGACTTGAAAAAAGCATAAATTTCAAATTCTATTCTCTGTGTAGTTGACTGTATTTATAAGAATATTTATCAAAACCAAATTAAAAATAACAGTCATCATCAAGACAAGATTTATATGTAAGCGAGGGGAATAGCTGAATCAATATGTTGCAGGATGAATAAAAAGGCTAAGCAGCTATGCAGTGACTTGGACTGGCGCTGAATGTAATTAATATACTTGATATTGACCAACCCCAACCATGAAGATGGTCGCATAGTCGAACGAAACGTCGCTGTGGGTTTGAATGCAACAGCCTTTTTATTTATACTGATTTATAAGTAGACAAAATAAAATACAAATTTTATTAAGAAGATAGAGGGCAGCCTGGTGGATATTAGTGAGAAGGATGAAAAAATAAAATCCGGAGATGATTTTCAGGCCAATTTATTTGGATTAACTCCTTCAACGTTTCGGAGCTAAAACGACTCCTTCTTCAGGTCCATGCGGTGTCAAGAAAAACAACTATCCCTCAATTTTGTCATTAAAAGTTGTGATTAATCACGCTAGTACACATGTTAAAGGCAATGGAGATAAACGAAGAATGATTTGATCATTCCAAAAGAAGAATGTGTACAAGCGTGATTAATCACAACTTTTAATGACAAAATTGAGGGATATTTGTTTTTATTGACACTGCATGGTCCTGAAGAAAGAGTCGTTTCGGCTCCGAAACGTTGACCCATAACGTTAATCCAAATAAATTGGCCTGAATTATCTCCGGATTTTATTTATCTGGAGCTGTAACTTAACTCCGTTTTGCCCCAAAAAGTTCTCCTAGGTTAGGAAAATACGAGATTATCAACGATCCAGTAATCAGGAAGAAGAGTATTACAAAAGATCTCATAAATCAGATCCATCAAAAATAACAACTTCAAAATTCAATATAAAACAAGATAATAATCAAATACGATGTCTAAAGAAGTTGACCGTAAACAAAGATTTTCATTGATTTTAGGAATGTTATTATAATATAATTAGTAGAAAATTCATTAAATCTTGTTTTATAATAACAAGCTGACATTCGAAAATTCGATAAATAAAAAATATCAAATGAAGAATTTAAAATAGTAACAATATCAGTGATTTCTCTTGACTGCTCTGATCTTAATAGCTAAACAAAAAAAAAAATTTACAAGCATATGATATTCAATAATAAAACAACAATAAATTAACCTCTAAAAGAATTGACATTACTTGAATGAAAAACAATGTGATTAAAAGTAGTTAATTTCAATGATAATAGAAGGATTGAATATTTTAAAATTAATCGTTGTGAACGAACCTTTTTGTCGGATGAATTTCTACTAGAAATGCTAACACGTAGTTTATAGGTTAGGCCGATATCTTGAATAGTTTTTCAAATTTAAAATTAAACCAAATTATTAATAACCTATAAAACAAAATAATATAATTAAAATAATGATCATAATATTAATTTAAATTCAATTATTTTTAATATTTA